>SJXQ01007784.1:182715-221639 GCA_006408695.1 Aepyceros melampus
TTTATATATATATATATATATATATATATATATATATATACATACACACTTTAGATTCTTCATATAAGCTATATCATGTGATATTTGTCTTTTCCTGTCTGGCTTGTTTCACTTAGTATGATTATCTCTAGATCTACCCATGTTCTGAAAATGTCATTATTTCATTTTTATGGCTCAGTAATATTCCATTGTATGAATATACTACATTTTCATTATCCATTCATCTTTCAATGGACATTTAGGTTGCTTCCATGTTTTGGCTATTGTTAGTAGTGTGTAGTGACCATTAGGGTGAAAATATATTTTCAAAGTGTGGTTTTGTCTAGATATGCACCTACGACAAAGATCCAAAAAGATATTACTGAAATTTATGTTAAAGAGTGTATTGCCCTTATTTTCCTCTAGGATTTTTATAGTATCCTATTTTACATTTAGGTCTTTAATTCAGTTTGAGAGAAACAGAAAATTTAAAAGGAATTTCAAATAGTATAACCCAATTATCAAATCTTATAGAGATTCATCTATATATTTTTAAAATTAGTCCTTATTTAAATTACTACACTTTGAGGAACCAATAATTAATAATTGTGTATTCACAGTACTTGTAAGCCTCAACTTCTTCCTATTGTACAACTTGTAAGTGACTGTAAATGATACTAATTAGCATTGTAAACAATGCTAATAATAATTAGCAGTGTTTTTGGTATCTTATGACTATAGTAAAATTACATTAAACAAATTATAAACCCTCAGGTAGAATAAAACTGAAATTTCTATAATATTAATTTTGGGATAATCAGCAAATAAATATAAATTTAGGAGTAAAGATATTTATTACTTTTCCCCAAAGTACTGTCAATATTGATTTCAAAATTGTAAGTTTTTAAAGTTAAATATAAGGAAAAAATTACAGGAACAGACCAAAGTCCAGAAAACAATGTTGAAAAGACTTCTAGAATAGATAATTTTTTAGATGAGTTATTTCCTAGCTCCATTGACAGTAATAAATAGCACTTACTTTAAGATAAATAGGTGAATTAATATGATACATTTACTGGTAAATATATTTTATTTTTTCAAATTAAACAAAAATATTCATGTTAGTAAACATAAAAATTAAGAAATATTTTAAGAAATCTTCAACCAAACAATTTTTCAAATCAAATTATCTTAGAGATTAGAAATAGAAAAAAAATATTTCAGTGGTGACCCACTACAAACAGTCCCTGATGGCTCAGTCAGTAAAGATCCACCTGCAATATAGGATACCTGGGGTCAACCCTTGCGTCAAGAAGATTCCCAGGAGAAGGGAACGGAAACCCACTCCAATAGTCTTATCTGGATAATCCCATGGACAGAAGAGCCTGGTAGGTAAAAGTCCATGGGATCACAAAGAATCAGACATGACTGACTAACTTGCCCTCGCAACCATTTCTAATTTTTCAAATCAAATCAAGTTATCATAGAGATTAGAAATAGAAAAAAAAATGATGAACCACTAAAAACAGTCTCATTATAATGTGGGGGGGACATAGCATGGCAATCACTATTACTATTACTTTGCATATCCTAACCAATTCATGGTTCTTATATGCTGAATATATAATATTCAGTTGTATTCATTATATTTTTAATGTCTAAATTATCTCAGGTTTGGCAGCTGGTATCTCTTTCCAATTGTCTTCTGTGTCAACTTGACTTGGTGTATTAGTTTTTGAGTATATTTGCTTTCTGACACAAAAAGACATCCAGATCCACCTTATACATTTCAAGTCTTAAAACTGGAATCATCCATTTCTCAATGAACCCTCATTTCTTAGTGGAGTACTGTAACTGCTGTTGGTTCTTTCATACTTTTACGCATGCACACACACACACACACACACACACACGATTTCTGAAGCCTGTCACCATGTGTATTCTAATTGTTAGAAAAGAGTATAATGTTTTAATGTTTTATTGAATATATTTATACCAATTTCTTAGTATATAATGTTTAGTTTGCTCTTTTTTAAGCCACATTTGAGTCACAATAAATTGTTGTACTCTTTTCCAGTATCAAATTTAAACTGACTAACTTTTAGTCCCAGTTTGTAACCAGGAAGTAGTAGTGAGTTTAGTCCATTTTCCATGGACTCTCCCATCCTTTTCTATTTGTTAGTGGCATTACTTTTATATTATCATATCTTTCTGTCATCTTTATGACTATCATTTAGTCCTAGATACAAAGTTAAATTATTGCATGTACATTAATAGTACTCATGGCAAAACCTCATCAATCATAAGTTGGATAGCTGAATCTCACTTTCTACTTGGTTCTTCAGGCCAGCCACATGGGAACAATATTCTCAAAGATCTTTCATGTCCATAAATGTTTGCCTATGATCTGCGAACAGTGTGGACAAATTTAAAGTACTTGACTCACATTCTCTAAGTGTCTAAATAATGCTGCTCCAAGGTCTTCTAGCATTAATGTTACAGCTAAGACATCTGATCCTAGTTTGGTTTTCTTTTATGTGTGATTCCTTTTCTATTGATGTATAGTTAATTTACAATGTTGTTAGTTTCAAGAGTATAGCGAAGTGATTCAGTTATACATATATGTTCTTCTTTAAATTTTTCTCCCTTGTAGATTATTATAAGATATTTAGTATAGTTTTCTGTGATATATAGTAGGTCCTTGTTGTTTTTGTATTTTGTAAGTAGTAGTGTGTATATGTTAATCCCAAACTCCTAATTATCTCCCCACACCCTGCTCTCCTTTTTGGTAGCCATAAGATTGTTTTCTATGTCTGTGTGTCTAATTCCGCTTTGTAAATAAGTTCATTTGTATTTAGTTTCCACATTTAAATGACATTTTTCCTTGAAAGTTTTTAAACCAATGGCTGGTCAAAATCATTTTTCTAGAAACTCAAATCATGCTTTTTAAATCTTTGAAATTCAGTCACTTTGTTAGGATATATCTCAGAACTGGACATTCAGATTTAAATTCCTAGATACATTGTACCTTTTAAATTTATGGTCATAATTATTTCAGGAAGAGTTTATTTGAATTACAATTTAAGGTATCCATTACATAACTTTCCTTTTCTCCTTAACATACTACAACCACACATATTGTACATATCCTCTGCCTGTCTTCTATATTTATCACTTTTTTTGATTCCAGTTTTCCTTTTTTATTTCTTAATATTTTCATCCATTTCAATATCTTCACTTTGTTTTATATGATATCTTTGTACTCTTACCTTTCTTCTCAGTTCATCTGTTTAAAAAATTTTTTTCTTCCAGTTTTTCACTCTTAGTCCTGAATTCTATTGGTTATTCTTTTATTTCTGATTTTAAGCCATCTCATTCCTGAGATTTTCTGATTTATGGCATTCTTTCTATCATTTGAGAATTTGCCTAAGGTCTTTTAAATTATTTTGAAAGGTTAGGATACTCTGTTCATCTTCTGTGTGATATCAGTTTAATAGCATTTCCCCTGTACTTGGGGTATCATTTGAATTTCATCTTTATCATGATATTTTTGCATCAGATTCAATCAAATTCTTGTCAGGATTTTCTAAATGTGTTTTCCTGTGAGGGGACAGAGGAATTGTCATGGTGGCTTTCCCAATCTCAGAGCTTGGGGTTCCCTTTACTCTGATAATGTAAAGCATTCAAGCAGTCACTCTGTGCTACCGTGTCTGACTTTACAGGCTAAGCCTGATTCAGGACAGCTTTGATTAGGTATTTCTCTAGGTTAATCAGATTTCCAAGGCCTGGCTGTCCCAAACTGTGCTCTTGCTTTAAACTCTATTTTACTGCTATAAAATAGCAGAGGTATATAGCAGAGGTATGCCTCCTGTGTGTGTGTGTGTGTGTGTGTGTGTGTGTTAGCATATCTCTAAAACAACTTTAACATTTATATAAAAGAATAAAGATACATAAATATCAAGGTCAGACACAAGAGAGGGAAGTGAAAGATTTTCCCTATCATATATCCACATATACACCCCAACCACAGTAATAAAAATACAGGAATGAACAAATAAACCAGTAAAATAGAATGAAGACTTACACATATATAAAAGTATTTAGCATAAAACAAAATGGTACTGTAATCAAAAAGGAAAGGACAAATAGTTTAATAGATGGGAAATAAAATGGAATCCTCACCTACTTCATATGCAAAAGTGAAGTGAAAGTGTAGAGTACTAGACACAGAACAAGTAGAACTGCCTTATGACCCAGCAATCCCACTGCTGGGCATACACACCGATGAAACCAGAATTGAAAGAGACACATGTACCCCAATGTTCATTGAAGCACTGTTTATAATACCCAGGACATGGAAGCAACCTAGATGTCCATCAGCAGATAAATGGATAAGAAAGCTGTGGTACATATACACAATGGAGTATTACTCAGCCATTACAAAGAATACATTTGAATCAGTTCTAATGAGGTGGATGAAACCAGAGCCTATCATACAGTGTGAAGTAAGCTAGAAAGAAAAACACCAATACAGTATACCAATGCATATATATATATATATATATATATATATGGAATTTAGAAAGATGCTAACGATAACCCTGTAAGCGAGACAGCAAAAGAGACACAGATGTACAGAACAGTCTTTTGGACTCTGTGGGAGGGGGAGAGGGTGGGATGATTTGGGAGAATGGCATTGAAACATGTATAAATCATATATGAAATGAATTGCTAGTCCAGGTTCGATGCATGATACTGGATGCTTGAGGCTGGTGCACTGGGACGACCCAGAAGGATGGTATGGGAAGGGAGGAGGGAGGGGGTTCAGGATGGGGAACACGTGTATACCTGTGGTGGATTCATGTTGATATATGGATAAATCAATACAATATTGTAAAGTAATTCACCTCCAATTAAATATATTTATATTTTAAAAAAAAGACTGCTTCTAAAGCTCAAACCACAAGACAAGGAATTTATAGATTAAAGGATAAGAACTCCTGCACTGATTAGCCAAGTGAACTTGGACAATCCTTTAACTTTTGTGTGCCTCAATTTCCTCATCTCTGAAAAGGATACTAAATGATTTAATATATGCAAAATGTTAAAAAAATGTTTTATACACAGTAAATGTAAATAATTGCCTACCATAACTACCTCTACTATTGTGCCCAAATCAAGAATTTCTTAAGGAGCAATACCATGAACAAAACAAGGTAACAGGAGAAAGAAGGGGAAAAGATACTTGCCATTATCTAAAAGTATTAAGAGATTAACATTTAGAATATGAGAAGCTTTTATAAAACACACACACACACACACACACACACACACACACAAGAAAGAGACAATAGAAAACAAGAAAATAAAACAGGTTATTTATAGACAGGGAAACCAAAAAGCTATTAGATTTAACCATATTTAACTTGTATATTTTGTAAATTAAAAATGTTTGAATCTCACCAAATTCATATGCTTCAACTTAGTAATTGATGAATGGAAAATCATTAGTAATCAAAAATGCAAATTGAAACTGTATTGGGAAAAAAAATAAGACAGTAATGCTAAAGGCTCTCAGGGATGTCAAAATGTATGAACCTTTGTACCCTACAGGTGAGCGTGTAGAGGGATATAGTCATTCTGGAAAGCCTTCAAGTAACATTTAGTCAAATTATGTAAGCACATAGTCAATGAAACAGCAGGTCCACTTGTGAATGTGTACGCCCAGGAAAATTACTCTAGTTCATAAAAAGATATATGTGAAGATAATTCTCCCAGTGTGTGGCAGAAAGACAGTAAAAAGAACCTCTGAGTCCATCATTTGGAAAATAGTCAAGTAAAATATGGTAAAAATATACAATTCTTAGCAGCATTGACTAAATGCAAAATGCATATCTATCAACAAAGATAGATCATAGCAATAGTGCTTTATTTTTAAGATAGAAAACAGAATTTGGTATATAATATAATGATATTTATCCATATAGCAAAATGTAATTTATACACAGGCAAAATATTGTACTTGAAACACTGAAATGATTGACTTTGCAGAGAGAGAGATGAGATGGTGGTTATAGGCATTAAAGAAAATTAATAAAACAAGGACAGGAAAACAGAATAAATATTCAAGTTGAAAACAGATGAAAAATTAAAAGCAAATGCAAACTAAGAAAGTGTTGCCACAAATATGACAAGGAGTTAATGTCCTTGATTTAAAGAGCAGTTTTCAACAACGAAAACAAAAAGTTATATGTCAGTAGAAAAATGGGCAAGAAGAGAAATGTTAAGGTCTGGCACCACTTGTCCAGGTCTAGCCTCAGCAGAGTCTAGGGATATCTTCAGGATGGACAACGTCGGCGAATGAAGAAAGATAGCGAAAGAGATAAGGAAAGAGACACGAGGTGACCAAGCTTCAGTGAGCGAGGCCCCTTTGCTTTATTTTTCTCGGGGCTTTTATATCTTGAGTTGTACATACAACAAGGTAAAAAATGCAGAGTCAACTCAACATAACAGCTTTGTTTTTGTAAGAGTCTTATTTTTGTACATTTTTGTTTTGGAGGCCTGTTGATATTCCATGACATCTTTTCGATAAAGGTTTGTCAGCCAGAGCAATAATTTTTCCTTAAAGTGTTTCTTCTTAAATTTCTAGCCTGTGTCACCCTTAAAGTAGAGAGTTACATTTTTATAAAACAAAGACTTAACAAATTACAACAACAGCAACAAAAAACTTATAAACTCAAAGTCTAATGTTGCTAATACTAAAGCTACTGCTTGTTATTTTTACATCTTGACTATATACACTCCCAAAAACAATAGATAAGAGATATAAAAACTTGGCAACAAACAGACTCAATAATGTTACAAGAGTCTAGATAAACCTGCCAAGTAAACTAAAATACTAACAGAGGGTTTAAAACACTCCTTTCATGCCCAAGAGATTTATTAACTAAAAGCCCCAAGTTAACTCTTACCAAAAAAGGGTGGTCAGGAGACAGCCCCCTGCTAATGTCAAAAAAACTGGTAAAAAACATAAAATAATAAGACAGACAGATTCTGGTTTGGAGATAAATGCTCAAACAGGTCCAGGGCGTCCATCGAGTCCTGAGGCCTTGCTTATCAGGACTCATCAACATGACCTTGTCATAGGTGAGATGGTCCAAAAAGTCCCTCAAGTCCTCATGACCTTGTCATAGGTGAGATCTCCCGTGCTGGCTCCCAACAAAGAAATATAGAGTTCCCAAAGAATAAACAAAAAATGGATATTAGGGAAGTTACCATGAACTTCCAGATGTTCAAGTTGGTTTTAGAAAAGGCAGAGGAACCAGAGATCAAATCTCCAACATCTGCTGGATCATCGAAAAGGCAAGAGAGTTCCAGAAAAATATCTATTTCTGCTTTATTGACTATGCCAAAGCCTTTGACTGTGTGGATCACAATAAACTGTGGAAAATTCTGAAAGAGATGGGATTACCAGACCACCTGACCTGCCTCTTGAGAAATCTGTATGCAGGTCAGGAAGCAACAGTTAGAACTGGACATGGAACAACAGATTGGTTCCAAATAGGAAAAGGAGTATGTCAAGGCTGTGTATTGTCACTCTGCTTATTTAACTTCTATGCAGAGTACATCATGAGAAACGCTGGTTTGGAAGAAGCTCAAGCTGTAAGCAAGATTGCCGGGAGAAATATCAATAACCTCAGATATGCAGATGATATCACCCTTATGTCAGAAAGTGAAGAGGAACTAAAGAGTCTCTTGATGAAAGTGAAAGAGGAGAGTGAAAAAGTTGGCTTAAAGCTCAACATTCATAAAACGAAGATCATGGCATCTGGTCCCATCACTTCATGGGAAATTGATGGGGAAACAGTGGAAACAGTGTCAGACTTTATTTTTCTGGGCTCCAAAATCACTGCAGATGGTGACTGCAGCCATGAAATTAAAAGAGGCTTACTCCTTGGAAGGAAAGTTATGACCAGTCTAGATAGCATATTGAAAAGCAGAGACATTACTTTGCCAACAAAAGTCCATCTAGTCAAGGCTATGGTTTTTCCAGTGGTCATGTATGGATGCGAGAGTTGGACTGTGTCAAGAAAGCTGAGCACTGAAGAACTGATGCTTTTGAACTGTGGTGTTGGAGAAGACTCCTGAGAGTCCCTTGTAATGCAAGGAGATCCAACCACTCCATTCTAAAGGAGATCATCCTCGGTTTTCTTTGGAAGGACTGATGCTAAAGCTGAAACTCCAGTACTTTGGCCACCTCACTCGAAGATTTGACTCATTGGGAAAGACTCTGATGCTGGGAGGGATTGGGGGCAGGAGGAGAAGGAGACAACAGAGGATGAGATGGCTGGATGGCATCACCGATTCGATGGGCGTGAGTTTGAGTGAACTCTGGGAGTTGGTGATGGACAGGGAGGCCTGGCGTGCTGCAATTCATGGGGTCGCAAAGAGTTGGACATGACTGAGCAACAGAACTGAACAGAAAGAAAATTCACACTTCTAGGTAATAAAATTTTAAT
The DNA here is from genome assembly GCA_006408695.1 of Aepyceros melampus. NCBI lineage: Eukaryota > Metazoa > Chordata > Mammalia > Artiodactyla > Bovidae > Aepyceros > Aepyceros melampus. The sequence goes on from SJXQ01007784.1 coordinate 191,214, forward strand.
TAAAAGAAAGCTTTGTTTTCATGTTTCTTACAAATGCAAATGTGAAAAACATGGTACTCTGTACTGGGGAAAGTGTGGTAGCAAAGGTGACACAATCTTAGGAAATAAATAGTTGCAGGACAGAATATTTATGTGTATAGGAGTTTGCTACAATGTAGAATAAAATAGAAACTAGAGAAAAACAAACTAGAGGGAGATGGTTAATTTGTAAGAGATATGAATAAAATTATATTTACAAAGATTAGTAATCTAAAAAATGCTTTGAGAGAGAAGTACTTATATAATAAATTCATATCATAAAATTAATATAATAAAAAGTATTAATATATGTATGGTATCTTTTTGAGGTATCTGTTATTTTTACATTGTAAAAGTAACATTTAGGACTTGCTTGCCTATTCTACAAGTTATGTAGAACATATTGCTTAATATATTGAGCAAACCAGTATTACAGGAAAAATAAAGAGAATGGGGGAGGAGAGTTCTAGATTAAGAGAAGTTAAGGAACACAAAACACAAATGCAAATCATGGTTTTGAGAACATACTGAGTGTTGGAGAAGACTCTTGAGAGTCCCTTGGACTGCAAGGAGATCCAACCAGTCCATTCTGAAGGAGATCAACACTGGGATTTCTTTGGAAGGAATGATGCTAAAACTGAAGCTCCAGTACTTTGGCCACCTTATGTGAAGAGTTGACTCATTGAAAAGACCCTGATGCTGGGAGGGATTGGGGGCAGGAGGAGAAAGGGACGACCGAGGATGAGATGGCTGGATGGCATCATGGACTCGATGGACGTGAGTCTGAGTGAACTCCGGGAGTTGGTGATGGACAGGGAGGCCTGGCGTACTGTGATTCATGGGGTCGCAAAGAGTCGGACACGACTGCGCGACTGAACTGAACTGAACTAGAGAATTTTAAATATATAAGCTTATTCCATTATATTCTAGATTTATTGTTAACATTTACAGCTTTAATAATGTTTTTGTAGAAAAATATCCTTGCTACTTAGAGATACATTTGGAAGTATTTGAGATGAAAATGTATGACTACCAGAGCTTATTTCAAAGAATTTTTCAAGAGTAACACAATGTAAATAAAACAAAATTGTACAATTGTTAAACCTCAATTATATATTAGTGTTCATTGTATTTTTGCTCTATTTTTCTTTGAATTCTAAAAATTTTATCATATGATGTTTAAAATTCCTCATAGATTTCTCTTTACTAGAGATGGATCCATCAATTTAATATAGAGTTATATTTTGCTTTTAAAACATAAACCATAATATAGGATCTTTATAAAATTATATGTCCACCCATTAGAAAAGAATAACTTTAAACTCATCATCAACTTTAATTATAATACTTCAGAATACATTAGTAAAGTTTTTGTTTAAATTTTTACACAAATTAGGTGTATCCTTAATAGAATGCTGTGCTCACAGGTTAAAGAAATGAATTGTTTTGTTTTCCTAAATACTTATGCATTATACCAGAAAATTCTTTGGGGGAAGCAAATGTGTTTTATTTTCCTTTACTTATATAATGTAAGATTTTGCTGAGTGATGAAGAAAAGACAGAACAAAGGAATAGAACTGGGCTTGGCACAGAATCATCTAGTCTGGGATATTACAAGAAAATAGTAATTATGAATATATCCTATTTTTCCTATTAATACAAGTGGTAGGTTACTACCTACACATTTCTGTACATGGCTTGTTTTATCAGCTCTGCATTTTAGAGATCTCATATAAGAACATAAAAACTTTCTTCATTCCTTTTATTTGGTTGCTTGGTGTTCCATATGTATAAATATACCATGTAATTTATTAAACATGATCCTTATCCATGGACATGTCATCATATTTCTAATCATCTGCTACTTGCTTCTCATGAAATCAACATTTTAGTATCATAATTTTCTCTTAGCTATATTTGGGAAAATTAAAGCAGGCTAGATGAGGACTTCCCTGGTGGCTCAGAGGTTAAAGCGTCTGCCTCCAATGCGGGAGACCGGGTTCGATCCCTGGGTTGGGCAGATCCCCTGGAGAAGGAAATGGCAACCCACTCCAGTATTCTTGCTTGGAGAATCTCATGGACTGAGGAGCCTGGTGGGCTGCAGTCCATGGGGTCACAAAGAGTCGGACACGACTGAGTGACTTTACTTACTTACTTACTAGATGAGGACTGAACATGCTGAAGCAGAAACAAATTGAGCAGAAGAGAGCGATAAAATGAAAGCCCAGTTACAAAACAGAACAAGTCTCTTTCAGAATTCTGGGGCAGGCTCATTTCAGAGCAAGGACTGAAAATGGAGGTGAAACCAAATCTAGCATGAATTTCTGAGACATCCAAGCAATCATTAGCAACTTCAAGTAATACTTAGAAAAACTAATTAGTTAAAGAATATACTCCTTCATTTTTTCTTGCAGTATGTGAGATCAGACATTGTGTGTGTGTGTGTGTGTGTGTGTGTGTGTGTGTGTGTGTGTTTGGAGGGGATGTAGTCCAATAAACCAGTAGATCTCAATGAATCTATCCCTGCCCCTTTACCATTTACTATGAATTGGTATTCAGTTGCTAAGCCGTGTCCAAATCTGTAACCCAATGGACTGTAGTATGCCAGGCTACTCTGTCCGCCACTGTCTCCCAGTTTGCTTAAATTCATGTCCACTGAGTAGGTGATGTTATCTAACTATCTGATCCTCTGTCATCCCCTTCTCCTCTTGCCTTCAGTCTTTCTCAGATCAGGGCCTTTTCCAGTGAGTTGTGTCTTTGCATCAAGTGGCCAAAGTATTGGAGCTTCAGCTTCAGCATCAGTCTTTCCAATGAATATTCAGAGTTGATTTCTTTTAGGTTTGGCTAGTTTGATCTCCTTGCTGTCCAAAGGACTACACCACAATTTGAAAGTGTCAATTCTTCAGTGTTCAGCATTCTTTATGATTCAACTCTCACATTCATACATGACTACTGGAAAAACCATAGCTTTCACTACATGGACCTTTCTTGACAAAGTGCTGTCTGCTTTTCAATATGCTGTCTAGGTTTATCATAGCTTTCCTTCCAAGGAGCAAGGTCTTTTAATTTTATGGCTGCAGTCACCATCCATAGTGATTTTTCAGCCCATGAAAATAAAATATGTCACTGTTTCCACCTTTACCCCTTCTATTTGCCATGAAGTGATGGGACCAGATGCCATGATCTTAGTTTTATTTCTGTAATTTATTTTTTATTGAAGGATACTTGCTTCACAGAATTTTGTTGTTTTCTGTCAAAACTCAACATGAATCACCCATCAGTTCAGTTCAGTCGCTCAGTCGTGTCCGAGTCTTTGCAACTCCATGAATCGCAGCACGCCAGGCCTCCCTGTCCATCACCAACTCCCGGAGTTCACTCAGACTCATGTCCATTGAGTCAGTGATGCCATCCAGCCATCTCATCCTCGGTCGTCCCCTTCTCCTCCTGCCCCCAATCCCTCCCAGCATCAAGGTCTTTTCCAGTGAGTCAACTCTTCTCATGAGGTGGCCAAAGTACTGGAGCTTCAGTTTTAGCATCATTCCTTCCAAAGAAATCCCAGGGTTGATCTCCTTCAGAATGCACTGGTTGGATCTCCTTGCACTCCAAGGGACTCTCAAGAGTCTTCGCCAACACCATAGTTCAAAAGCATCAATTCTTCAGTATACATATATCCCCTCTCTCTTGAAACTCCCTCCCATTTCCCTCCCCATCTCATCACTCTAGGTTGATACAGAGCATCTGTTTGAGTTTATGATCTTAGTTTTTTTAATGCTGGGTTTCAAGCCAGCTTTTTCACTCTCTCCTTTCATCCTCATCAAGGGGTTTTTCAGTTCCTCTCCACTTTCTTCCATTAGAGTATCATCTACATGTCTGAGGTTGTTGATATTTCTCTGGCAATCTTGCTTCCAGTTTGTGATGCATCCAGCCCAGCATTTCACATCATGTACTCTACATATAAGTTAAACAAGCATGGTGATAATACACAGCCTTGTACTCCTTTCTCAATTTTGAAACAGTCAGTTGTTCCATGTCAGGTTCTAATTGTTGCTTCTTGACCTACACACAGTTTTCTCAGGAGACAATAAGGTAATCTTATACTCTTATCTCTTTAAGAATTGTCCATAATTTGTTTGATCCACATGGGGAAAGGATCTAGCATAGTCAATGAAGCAGAAATAGATTTTTTTTAACTCCTTTGATTTCTCCACAATCCAATAAATGTAGGCAAGTTGACCTTTTGTTCCTCTGCCTCTTCGAAACCCAGCTTGTACTATCTGGAAGTTCTTATTTCATGTACTGTTGAAGCCTAGCTTGAAGGATTTTGAGTATAATCTTACTAGCATGTGAAATGAGTGCAACTGTACAGTAGTTTGAACATTCTTTGGCATTGCCTTTCTTTGGGATTGGAACGAAAACTGACCTTTTCCAGTCCCGTGGCCATTGCTGAGTTTTCCAAATTTGCTGACATATTGAGTGCAGCACTTCCACAGCATCATCTTTTAGGATTCTAAATAGCTCAGCTAAAATTACATCACCTCCACTAGCATTGTTAGAGTGATCATAATGTCCTTTTAAAATGTGTTTTTTAGCAATATACTTCCTCCAAACTTTCAGTGTTAGTGGAGACCAAAGCAGACCCCAAAATCTCAAGCATAATTCTGAGAACAAACAAAAACCAAAAAGGTGCAGGTGCTTGCTGTTGAAAGTGAAATTATATTGAATCTTCCCACCCCCACATCATATTAAACCTAGACACAGTGTATTAAACCTAGCAGCATACTAGAAAGGAAAAGACATTACTTTGCCAACAGAGGTCATATAGTCAAAGCTATGGTTTTTCCAATAGTTATGTATGGATGTGAGAGTTGGACAATAAATAAGGCTGACTGCCAAATAAGTGATGTTTTAGAACTGTGGTGCTGGAGGAGACTCTTGAGAGTCCCTTGGACTTCAAGGAGATCCAATCAGTCCATCCTAAAGGAAATCAGTCTTGAATATTCACTGGAAGGACTGATGCTGAAGCTGAAGCTCCAATACTTTGGCCACCTGATGAAAAGAAGTGACTCATTAGAAAAGATCCTGATGCTAGGAAAGACTGAGGGCAGGAGAAACAGGAGACAACAGAGGACTAGATGGTTGGATGTTATCACCAACTCAATCGACATGAGTTTGAGCAAGTTCCAGGAGATGGTGAAGGACAGGAAAGCCCATTCCATGGGGTCACAGAGTCAGACACGACTGAATGACTGAACAACAATTTCCCATTCCCACAGGCTTTCAGATATATTAACAAAGTTAAAATGGAGCTAATGTGATCTCACCAGAACACTGGCACTGTCTTCTACAAAATGCAGGTAGACGAAAAGATACAATTAAAGATCAAGTCTAAGGAAACTCCCACTTTAAGAGGTCTGAGAAAAGCAAAAAAAAATTAATAAAGGTCACTGAGAATGGATGATCAGTAAGAAAGAAGTATAATCAAATGAGCAGATGTATTAATTTTATAGAGCTGCTATAACAGAGTACCATAAACTGAGTTCCTTAAAGCAACCAAAATTTCTTCTCTCACAGTTCTGGAAATTGGAAGTCCAAAATCCAGGTGTCAGTAGGCCCATGTTCTCTCCTAAGACTTAATAGAAGAATTTTTCCTTGTTCCTTCTAGTGTCTCATGTTACCAATAATTCATTTCTTGACTTATCAACCTGTGTCTCCATCTTCACACAGTCTTATTTCCTGTGTGTTGTGTCTTCACATTATCTTCCCACTGCCCATGTCTCTGCTTCCAAATTTCCCTCTTTTATAAGGACACCAGTCATGTTGGATTTAGTGCTTATCTGAATTTAGTATGAATTCATCTTAATTTGCTTACATCTGTAAAAGAGTCAATTCCAAACAATGACATATTCACAGGTTCCATATGGAAATGAATTATGTGGTAACACAATTAAACCTAAGACAGTAAAATATCCCAAAAGCCCAGTAAGGAAAATTATCAAGGAAGGAGGAATGATTAACTGGTTAAGTACCACAGTTAAAAATATCACTTTGATTTAGCTACATTATTTCAATGATGTATTTGATAAATGCACTTTTACTGATAGTTGGATCAAAATTCTAACTCAGGTGGCTCAAGAGGAAATGAATACTGAGAAAATAGAAACCTAAAGAGGCCTGGCGTGCTGCAGTTCATGGGGTTGCAAAGAGTCGGACACGACCGAGTGACTGAACTGAACTGAACTGAAACGTGGAAGAATTTTCCTAACAAAAGGGGAAAATCACACGGTATTGATATTATCTGGTTGGTTGGTGTTCAGTCACTAAGTCCTGTCTGACTCTTTGCTATTCAATGAACCATAGCACGCCAGGTTTCCCTGTCCTTCACTACTCTCTGCATCAGGTGGCCAAAGTTTGAAGCTTCAGCTTCAGCATCAGTCCTTCCAATGAATATTCAGGGTTTATTTCCTTTAGGATTGACTGGTTTGATCTTCTTTCTGTCCAAAGGACTCTCATGAGCCTTCTCCAGCACCACAATTAGAAAGCATTAATTCTTTGGTGCTCAGCCTTCTTTATGGACCAACTCTCACATCTGTATGTGACTACTGGGAAAACCATAGCTTTGACTATATGGACCTTTGTTGGCAAAGTGATGTCTGTTTTTAATATGCTGTCTAGGTTGATCATAGCTTTTCTTCAAATGAGCCACCATCTTTTAATTTCATTGCTGCAGTCACTGTCTGCATTGATTTTGGAGCCCAAGAAAATATAATATGTCACGGTTTTCAAATTTACCCCTTCTATTTTTCATGAAGTGATGGGCCAGCTGCCACGATCTTAGTTTATTGAATGTTGAATTTCAAGTCAACTTTTTCACTCTCCTCTTTTACCCTCATCAAGAGGCTCTTTAATTCCTCTTCAGTTTCTATCATTAGAGTGATATCATCTGCATATCTGATGTTGTTGCTATCTCTGCATATCTGATGTTGTTGACATCTCTCCCAGCATTTTTTTTTCTCTCAGCAATCTTGATTCCAGCTTGTGATTCATCCAGCCCAGCATTTCACATGAAAAGTAAAAGTGTAATCACTCAGTCCCGTCCAACTTTTTTGCTACCCCATGGACTCTAGCCTGCCAGACTCCTCTATCCATGGAATTCTCTAGGTAAGAATACTGGAGTGGATTGCCACGCCCTTCCCTGGTGGCTCAGAAGGTAAAGCATCTGTCTACAATGCAGGAGACTTGGGTTTGATCCCTGGGTTGGGAAGATCCTCTGGAGAAGAAATGGCAATCCACTCCAGTATAATTGCCTGGAAAAATCCCATGGACAGAGGAGCCTGGTAGGCTACAGTCCATGGGGTCGCAAAGAGTCAGACACAACTGAGCAACTTCACTTCACTCACTCTCCAGGGGATCTTCCCGACCCAGGAATCAAACCAGGATCTCCTGCATTGCAGGCAGATTCTTTACCATCTGAGCCACAAGGGAAGTGTTTCACATGATGTACTCTGCAGATAAGTTAAATAAGCAGGGTCACAGTATACCACCTTGATGTACTTCTTTCCCAATGAAACAACCAATCAGTTGCTTCATGTCTGGTTCTAACTGTTTCTTCTTGTCTTCCATACAGGATTCTCAGGATACAGGTAAGCTAATCTGATATTCCCATCTCTTTAAGAATTTTCCACAGTTCATTGTGATCCATACAGTCAAAGGCTTTAGTTCAGTCAGTGACTCAAAAGATTTTTTTTAATTCCCTTGTTTTCTCTATGATCCAACAGATATTGGCAATTTGTCCACTGGTTCCTCTCCATTTTCTAAATCCAGCTTGTTCATCTGGAAGTCTTGGTTCAAGTACTGTTGAAGCCTACCTTGAAGGATTTTGAGCATTACCTTACTAACATGTGAAATGAGTGCAATGGTAGTTTGAACATTCTTTGATATTGCCCTCCTTTGAGATTAGAATCAAAACTGACCTTTTCACGTCCTGTGGCCACTGCTGAGTTCTCCAAATTTGCTGACATATTGAGTGCAACATTGTAACATCATCATCTTTTAGGGTTTTAAATGGCTCAGCAAGAATTCCATCACCTCCACTAGCTTTGTTCATAGTAATACTTCCTAAGGCCCAAATGACTTCACACTCTAGGATGTCTGGCTCTAGGTGAATGACCGCCATGGTTATCCATGTCATCAATGAGCTTTTCTGTATAGTTCTTCTTTGTATTCTTGCCACCTCATTTTAATCTCTTCTGTTTCTGTTAGGTCCTTGCCATTTCTGTCCTTTATTGTATTCATCTTTGCATGAAATGTTCCCTTTGTATCTCCAATTTTCTTGAAAAAAATCTGTAGTCTTTCCCATTCTATTGTGTTCCTCTATTTCTTTGCATTGTTCACTTAAGAAGTGTTTCTTATCTCTCCTTGCTGTTCTGAACCTCTGCATTTAGCTAGGTATATCTTTCCCTTTCTCCTTTGCCTCTCACTTCTTTTCTCAGCTATTTCTAAGGCCTCCTCAGACAACCATTTTGCCTGCCTGTACAGTGTAACAAATCTCTGCCCATAGTTCAAACACTCTGTCTACCATATCTAATCCCTTGAATAGAATTGTCACCTCCATTGTACAATCTTAAGGAATTTAAGTCATACCTGAATGGTTTGGAGGTTTTCCCTAGTTTTTTAAGTGTGAATTTTGTTTAAAAGGAGCTCATGATCTGAGCCACAGTCTGCTCCAGGTTTTGTTTTATCTGACTGTATAGAGCTTCTCCATCTTCAGCTGCAGAGAATATAGTCATTCTGATTTTGCTATTGACCATCCAATGATGTCCATGTGTAAAGTCATTTCTTGTGCTGTTGGAAAAGGGTGTTTCTATGGCCAGTTTGTTCTTTTGACAAAACTCGGAATATAGTAGCTCTCTGGGTCAGTAAACTATGTAGTTCTACCAAGCAAATGGGAGAAAGAAACAGAGGAGTAAGAGAGTTTAGTACATAAATATAAGAGTGGTTACACTGACTATGGAACCAGAATTTCAGTTGCATAATATACATGGAATGAGAGACAAAGAAATGTCTGCAGAATCAATAGACTGTAAGTCCCAGTGGAGTCAGAGTAGTAGAGGGTGGAAACTTTAACAAGCTGTTATTTTAAGGCTTTGTTGTTGTTTTAAAATCTGTTGCTCTAAAGTTTAAATACTGACAGCAAAATATGTTTAGGTTACCTCATTTCACTCTTTTTATTTCCTCATATTCTTTATAAAACATTGTATAAGCATCAAAGATGACTTGTAATAATTACTGTCCATGATTTTTAAAAATTTTCTTCCTCATGAGATTTGAATTGAAAGTTCTGCTTTCTCTATTAGGCTCACAAGATAAGGAACTTCTATGTCAGCTTCCCTGGTAGCTCAGCTGGTAAAGAATCTGCCTGCAACACATTAGACCCCAGTTCAATTCCTGGGTTGGGAAGATCCCTTGGAGAAGAAATAGGTTACCCAAGTCAGTATTATTGGGCTTCCCTGGTGGCTCAGATGTAAAGAACCCTCTTGTAACGTGAGAGACCAGGGTTCAGTCCTCAGGTTGGGAAGACCCGTTGAAGAAAGGAATGGCTTCTCACTCTAGTATTCTTGCCTGGAGAATTCCATGGACAGAGGAGCCTGGTGGGCTACAGCCCATGGGGTCACAAGGAGTCAGACATGACTGACCAACTTTCACTTCACTTTCTGAAATACTTCTACCACTGATGAATAACTACAAATTAAATATAGCTGTTAAATGATATTTTATTGAGTATTATGAATAGTAGTACAATAGAAAATTCAATACTATGACTTATTTTGTTTTGTATCATTTAATTTTAAATTTGTTTTACCTTCTATTTTTTGCCAAAAGAAGTACATTTATCTCTGGTTATGTAGCTAAGGCCCTCTTTTAGCATTTATTTTTTAATCATTAATCTATTTTCTTGTTCTTATATTTGAAAGTTTTTAGTAATTACTTTTGTGTGTACAAATAATTTTCACTAATCAATAGAACATTTTGCCTTTGTAATAGTAAACAAACATATGATTTGAGAAAACTAATAGAATTTCAACATATAAACACATAAAGAAATATCCCTTCAAACTACATTTGAAACACTTGATAATGAGTTTCAATACATGTGTGAGTTTGCATTCTGGAATCTTCATTTTTTTAATTTAAAAATTTTTTTTTTTGGAGTATAGCTGCTTTACAATGTTGTTAGTTTCTACTGTATAGCAAAGTGAACCGTCTATATTTATACATACATACTCTCTTTTTTGGATTTCTTTCCCATTTAGGTAACTACAGAACATTGAGTAGAGTTCCCTGAGTTATCCAGTAGGTTCTCATTAGTTTTTTATTTTATAAAAATGGAAGTGAAAGTCGCTCAGTTGTGTCCAACTCTTTGCAACCGCATGGACTATACAGTCCTTGGAATTCTCTAGGCCAGAATACTGGAGTGGGTAGTCTTTCCCTTCTCCAGGGATCTTCCCAACACAGGGATCTTCCCAACACAGGGATCAAACTCGGGTGTCCCACATTGCAGGTGGATTCTTTCCTTGCTGAGCCACAGGGATATATATATAGTATCAATAGTGTATATATGTCAATCTCATTTTCCCAATTCATCCCACCCCCTTCACCCCTGCCTTGGTATCCATTTATTTGTTCTCTACATCTGTGGCTCTATTTCTGTTTTACAAATAAGAGCATTTGTACCATTTTTCTAGATTCCACATTTATGAATTAATATATGATATTTTTCTTCTCTTTCTGACTTCACTCTGTTTGACAGACTCTAGGTCCATCCACATCTCTGTAAATGACTCAATTTCATGCCTTATTATGACTAATATTTTATTATATATATGTACCACATCTTAATCCATTCCCTGTTGGTGGACATTTAGGTTACTTCCATGTCCTGACTGTTGTAGGTGGTGCTGCAATGAACACTGGGGTGCATGTGTCTTTTGGAATTATACTTTCTCTGGGTATATGCCCAGGAGTGGGATTTCTGGGTCATATGATAGCTCTATTTTTTATTTTTTTAAGGAAACTCCATACTGTGTTCCATAGTGGTATATCAATTGGCATTCCCACCAAGGTGTAAGAGGGTACCTTTTTTCCCATACCCTTTCCAGCATTTAATATTTGTAGATTTTTTAATGATGACCATTCTGATGAGTATGAGGTGATACTTCATTGTAATTTTGTCTTACATTTCTCTAATAATTTACTTAATTCTTTTCATATGTTTGTTGGCCACCTGTATGTCTTCTTTGGAGAAATGTGTAATTAGATTTTATGCCCTTTTTGTTTTTGGTTTATTTATTTTTAACACATTGAGCTGCATGAGATTTTTGTAGATTTTGGAGATTGATCCTGTGTCAGTTGCTTCATTTGCAGATATTCTCTTTCATTCTGAGGGTTGTCTTTCCATCTTGTTTATGGTTTCCTTTGCCGTGCAAAAGCTTTTAAGTTTAATTAGGTCCCATTTGTTTTATTTTTATTTTCATTACTCTAGAATGTGGGTCAAATAAATCCTGCTGCAATTTATGTCAGAGACTGTTCTATGTTTTCCTCTAAGAATTTTAGAGCATCTGGCCTTATATTCAGGTCTTTAATATGTTCTGAGTTTGTGTATGGGATTAGGGAATGTTCTAATTTCATTCTTTTACATACAGTTGTACAATCTTCCCAGCAACATTTATTGAAGAGGCTATCTTTTCTCCATTGTATATTCTTGCCTCCTTTGTCATAGATTAAGTGACCATATGTGCATGCTGGAGCTCTGCTGGTAAAGAATCAGAATCCCCAGGGAACCTGAGATCACAAAGAGTTGGACACGACTGAGTGACTCAGTACATGTACATGAGTTCCTCTCTAGACTTCGTATCCTGTTCCATTGGAACTTTGCTGTTACATTGATTATTCTCTCTACTGTAGCACTGTTATACTATATTAATTTTGCTGTAACATCTTAGTAATTCTGCTTTAAGATAATACTGATTATGGTAGATTATTTTTCTCCACATTTGTATTTTTCTCTCGGCTTCCATAGCAGCCTAAGTGGCAAAGATGCATTCATGTTATATGGGAATGTGTAAGGGCATACAGACAAACTCTTTCCCATATATGACACTTGGACTTAAGTTCTTGGCTTCTCAACAAACACCATCCACCAACTCATACACGAACTTGGCACAGGTTCCAGAAATTTCTCTATGAGAATATTACTACTTTGATATCCTACTGGATAGGTACTATTATTTTTCCCACTTCACACTTGAGAAAACTGAAGTTCTTGTTGTTCAGTCAGACTGCAGCACACCAGGCTTCTCTTTCCTTCACCATCTCCCAGAGCTTGCTCAAACTCATGTCCATTGAGTTGGTGATGCCATCCAACCATTTCATCTTCTGTCATCCCCCCTTCTCCTCCTGCCTTCAATCTTTCCTATTATCAGGGTCTTTTCCAATGAGTTGGCTCTTCGCATCAGGTGGCCAAAGTATTGGAGCTTCAGCATCAGTCCCTCCAATGAATATACAGGATTGATTTCCTTTAGGTTTTACTGGTTTGATCTCTTTGTAGTCCAAGGGACTCTCAAGAGTCTTCTCCAACACCACAGTTCAAAAGCATCAATTCTTTGGCACTCAGAAGTTAATGTATTGTAAGTAAATGGACCAACTAGATCTTATGTCTATCAGCTATATTTTGGTATACTTCAGAACCTGCAACATTACTTGATCACTGACTTCATATGCTTCATAAATAAATTCATTATTATAGATTAGAGAATGTATTTTGGAGAGGAAATCAAGAGAACAGTCATTATTTTGACAGATAATTATTAGCAAACATCAGAAGCAGCATCTTCTACTGTCTAGTTTGAACATATAAAATTTAATGTTGTCAAAATGATGTATTAATTGTCTTTAGACCAAAGCTGAGATTTGACAAGCTCAAAAATGAGGTAGTCATTATTCTGTGTAATCCATTGCAAATCAGTAGGTGGCGCAGTGGTAAAGAATCTGCCTGCAATGCAGGAGACCACAAGAGACATGGGTTCAGTTCCTGGGTCAGGAAGATCCCCTAGAGAAGGAAAGAGCAAACTTCTCCAGTATTCTTGCTGGAAAATCCCATAGACAGAGGAGCTTGGTGGGCTATAGTCCATGGGGTTGCTGAGTCAGACATGACTAACCACCCACACACATGCGGAGGAGGTTATCCAGACCTTTCCATAGTTCGGCTGCATGACATACCTGTGAAGCTTGTTTTTAGTCTGAAGTTGCACTTATGGACTATTTTCACCCGACTGTTCTACATCATATTCTAAGTGATTATTCTCGCTGAAAAACATATCTCATCTCTGATTACAGCATGCTTAGTTGTGCTCTCTGCCCTTGTGTTTTGCGAGCAATTTATCTAAGAATGCTTCATGTGAAGTTGTACTTAAATATTTTTAAACATTTATTTCCCATACCTCATACAATATAATCAAAGTGAAATTGTAGACCACTTATTGGAGATGAAGTGCACCTGAGAGAATTCCTTACTGCAGAATCCCAAGTGCATCAAATTTCAGTAAAATGACTGGTACAGAGATAATAAGCTGCCCACAATATGAGGAATGTGAAAATTCCATGAATACACAAGAGGCCAAGGAATATTAAAAAGTGTTTCTACTAAAAAGTATAGTTTAGAATTAAATGATACTGTAAAAGTTACTCAACTAACTACTCTTCATATGAATACATATCCAATTTAGATTTGTGTATTCCGTTTGACCTCTTTCCTTAACAGAAACTGTATAATGAGTGGAATGATTATTGTTATGAATTATGTTTTCATTCAGGCAAGTTCATACATTCTGGGTTACATGAGAAAAAAGATCTTGGCACTTGATTTCCCTAAGATACCATCCAATCAAAGTCTAATGATGTTTTCCACTTTTATCATTTTTATAAAGACTTCTTTTCTAATATTGGACATCACAACACAGATTTTTCCTCTCTCATTATTATGTTACCATCCAAGCCAGATTCCTTTATGATTATTTTTTCTTAACATCTTTATACTCAAATCAATCACAATGCTACTCTCATTATTCAGTCACATGAGTCTTCCTAACTTTACCCTATCTCCTGAATCCACCTTTTTTAAATAAAATAGAGCTCCCCAAAAAGGCAAAATCTGTTACTGGGGGCATTAGCTCAATACTCACAAGTAAATAAAAATAGATATGTAAGAAACAGGCCCAGAAAAATTCAGTAAGGATTGTTAACATCTGTTGATGATGATACTGATCATAATAGTAATTCATTGACCACTTGTTATGTGAGATAAGTGCTATTAAGATGTAGATTTTATTGATAGGGAAATAGGCAGAGATAATTACATAATTTAATGGAGCTCATGCACCTACTTAGTGGGAGAGTTTAGAATAAAAATCAGCTTTGATTCAGAAAGCAAACTCATTTTGCTCAACTGTCTCAGAATTTTGGGAAGTCAGAGGTAAGATTCCATGAAGATGTGGAAGACTTGAGAGACAAAACTATGTGTATCTTGGCCTTCTGCACTTGACTTTTATAAGGACTGTTACAAACTGCATGTTCTCATTGACTGCTACAAAGGTGACTAGAATTAAGTGTGTGAATTGTGCATTATTAAAAACAACCAACAAATAACCAAAATAACTTTTGAACCTGTCATAGTATCATATTTGGTGGAGTGGAGATGGGGGCTCCTTTTTCCCCAAGATAAAATAAATAGTTGTAAACTCCTGTGTGGATGCACCAATCCCCTCCATTCAAAGGTAGCTTTATTATACAAGGTTTAAGCCTCAGCATGATGCATGACTTATCAGAGGCAGACTTTGAGTCCTCTGTGCTCTAGTAAAATTAGCATTGTAGCTGTAGCTGAGATCTGTCAAGACCCAGCAGATAATAGAATTTATCAATCTTAAAATGTATTGGGAATGCAGATTACTACATATTTCTCACAAGAATAATATTTTGCATCTAAGGAAACTACCAGAAACTCCACTCAATCATATCTGTAGGGGTCCCCTTGATCATTATGACCCCTAAACAGCATGAACAACTATATTATTTGCAAAGCACTTAAGGTCTGCCATATGGGCCAACTTTTTTGACCCTGTCTTGGAAGACCTGTTTTGTTGTCTCTAATCTTTCTCCATATGGATATAGCTAAGAACGCATTTTGGACCTGTGCCTAAAAAGGATCAAAGAACTGATACCACGTACATGTGGCCAGTAAGCTAATCTGGCATCCAAAGGATGCCATCAGACAAGAAATTAGAAATTATCTACTATGAGAAAAAAGCATATATTTCTACTATTTTCTACTATGAGAAAAAAGCAGGTAATATATCCAAAATAGCGATCAGAAGTCCCAAGTTGGTGGGGATCTGTGCTGACAGCTGATAGATTGTGGTGCTCCTAGGAATGTAATACACGGATATCCAACAAGAAAAGTGTTATTGACTTATATGTTACAGACTATATAATTACAGACCAAATGAGAGTGAGCTGAAAGTTGGTATCTGATATGCTATTTAAAACCCATCCCTCATCCAGTTTGTGTAGGAATGGGCACAAATTTTTACATATCAGTGCTGAGTAAAGAGTATCTGGCATAGAAGAGACACTAAATAACAGGAGGATAAGATGAATCATTCAGTGCAGGTCAGTCAGCTTTAGTCCTTGACTACTCCATACTTGTATAAAGGACCCATGAACAGAGTCATCGCTGGCATTTTGACCAATGGAATAAATGTGACACACTGACCAGGTGTGAAAACTATTATGTTATCTGCAACCTTGCTTCTTTCCCTTCTGTTGTTAGCATGCAAATATCCTTGAAAGGAAATGCTCTGTCACACTGGGTCCAAGGTGAATAAAGAAAAATGGTCAGAGAGATGCGGGTACAGCTGACCAGTGATGGACATATAAAATATGCAAAAATTAAGCCAGTTTTTTTTTTTTTAAGCGACAGGTTTTTGAGGTCATTTGCCACCACGGAATTACTTAATTTATTCTGGCTGATCACAGCTATCCACTCTGAGTAATTATAGCAATGATTTATCAAAGAAGAATTAACTATCCCTATTTTATAACCTATAATTCCCAGTGCTTAATTTTCACAAGACCCTGAAGTCCCTCTCACAAGAGACATAGGCAGGAGGACATGCACATGTTTCTGGATCATGACTTAATATCTCTTGTTATAAAGAATGAACTTGTTTTCCTTGTTGGCAGAGCTAAGTGTGCACAAGACTCATTTCAAGAGCAATCTTGACAGATGTTCAGCCAAGTTAAGTAATAGCTTCCTTATCACCATGTACAATGGGCTACCCATGTAATAGTGCTTTCAAATTCAATATATGCCATCTCAAATGAATTCATGAGGCAATAAGTCAGTAATTTTCAACCTTTGCCTTCAAAATTTTATAAGAGAGGAAAGAGAGCAGCACCTTCATTGCAGATTATCTTTCCAGGTCTAAATCAGGATCTCTACCACTCACAGACTGTCATTGTGAGGGAATATTCAGTTTCCTATCAATTTTCAGCAAATCTGTAGACCTATCATTACCACCAATGCAAATGCAGGCTTAGTCTGATTTAATCACATAGGCATCTGCTCATTTGTAAAAAGAAAACAAATAAGAAAACCTACATAATGTGTGATGTAGTTCACATTTCAGAGATTGAAAAGACAGTTTCTGATGACAGCGCTGGATAAATTCAGTGTGGTTTTGAACCTGTAGCCTCAAAGTCTTTACACTTCCCAAGGTACCTCGGAAGCTCACAAGCTTTTGAACATGCATTAATGTCTGTAGTGAAACCAGTAATTCTCATGTGTATTTCATAGAAGGGAAGAATTAATTCAAGGCATCTTCCATCAGGTGTATCCAGGGGTTGGGTATAGACAGAAGCATAGTATGTAAACAGAAGTGTAGGATTAACCCCTTCCTTTTTCCTTACTGTGAATCACTACTGTGATTCTTATGTCATTTTCCTAGGGATGAGATGATATGAATAGTCATTTATCCTGGAACACATCTCCACCATTATTCATATAAATATTGCTTTTTTGGTCTAAGACTCACTGAATCACAAAATACCTTCAACAAATATAAATATATATATATATATATATATTTAAATTACTTATCTTGGTGGCTCTGGATCAAAATCAGTGGATTTTTTTTTTAATATGAAGACAGTTGCTGGTTAGACTCTTGAGGGTGATAGCAGTAAATTCCTACTTGCACACTACCTGAACTAAAGGAATCACATTTTGCTATAGTCATAGTTACAACACTGCAGCCATCATGTTCCCTTTTGAAAGACATGGTCATACTGATTTACTGATTGAGCTCCAACATCAGTTTTTAAAATCCCCACACAAAATGTCCCAGAGTGATTTTTAGCATATTATGGGATACATCCTGGTGGACTGGTGCCACTTCTTCGTATCACAAGCCACCTGGTGGCTTTTCCTACCTAAGTTAGCTATGTGCTCCTATACCTCTTCCAGACACTTAATGCAGGACTTCTTTAGGGTCAATGTAGTGACCCCATATGCCAATCATTCCATATTCTTTTCTCCAGTCATGAATTTTATATTCTGACAAGAATCTCATGATGTCCACATAGAAACCTAAATTCTTTCATGACCCAATAAATAGCAAGACCAATGACTTTATGGACTTGAAATCATTAATTATGCTCTTCTAAGATGAGGACCAGAAAGACGGAATGAGTAAGGCAATGATATATTACTGAACAATTTGGAGAGCAGCTGCAGTGAAATCAGTAATAGAAGCAGAAGCTTTCACCTAAGATGGTTCTCTCCAATAACAACAAAATCCAACATGAAAAGTTCTCAAGAACAGAAAAAGTTAAATCCATAGGCTCCACAATTATGTTATCATTTTTCTCAATTTATTAAGTGATTTAATACAATCTTATATCCTCCTACATGTCATATCTGTCACATATTAAAATGGTCAGTTTTGCATATTTTGATTTTTGTATTGTGTATTGGCAAAAGTCACATAAAATATACTGCTTTAATCATATGCAGCTGTACAGTTCAGCAGCACTAAGTGCATTCACATTGTTGTGCAACTCTCACCATCTCCATCTCCTAAATTTTCCACCTTTCTAAACTGAAACTCTCCCCCCATTAAACACTAATTCCCCATTTCTCCGCCTCACATTTACCAATGTACTTTCTGACTCTATGAATTTGACTATTCTAGGTACCTCAGATAAGTGAAATCAAACAGTCGTTGTCTACCAACAATTAGAACTGGACATGGAACAACAGACTGGTTCCAAATAGGAAAAGGAGTATTCAAGGCTGTATATTGTCACCCTGCTTATTTAACTTCTATGCAGAGTACATCATGAGAAACGCTGGACTGGAAGAAACACATGCTGGAGTCAAGATTGCCGGGAGAAATATCAATAACCTCAGATATGCAGATGACACCACCCTTATGGCAGAAAGTGAAGAGGAACTAAAAAGCCTCTTGATGAAATTGAAAGTGGAGAGTGAAAAAGTTGGCTTAAAGCTCAACATTTGGAAAATGAAGATCATGGCATCCGGTCCCATCACTTCATGGGAAATAGATGGGGAAACAGTGTCAGACTTTATTTTTTGCGGCTCCAAAATCACTGCAGATGGTGACTGCAGCCATGAAATTAAAAGACGCTTACTCTTTGGAAGAAAAGTTATGACCAACCTAGATAGTATATTCAAAAGCAGAGACATGACTTTGCCGACTAAGGTCCATCTAGTTAAGGCTGTGGTTTTTCCTGTGGTCATGTATGGATGTGAGAGTTGGACTGTGAAGAAGGCTGAGCGCCGAAGAATTGATGCTTTTGAACTGTGGTGTTGGAGAAGACTCTTGAGAGTCCCTTGGACTGCAAGGAGATCCAACCAGTCCATTCTGAAGGAGATCAACCCTGGGATTTCTTTGGAAGGAATGATGCTAAAACTGAAGCTCCAGTACTTTGGGCACCTTATGCGAAGAGTTGACTCATTGGAAAAGACCCTGATGCTGGGAGGGATTGGGGGCAGGAGGAGAAAGGGACGACCGAGGATGAGATGGCTGGATGGCATCACAGACTCAATGGACGTGAGTCTGAGTGAACTCCGGGAGTTGGTGATGGACAGGGAGGCCTGGCATGCTGTGATTCATGGGGTCGCAAAGAGTTGGACACGACTGAGCAACTGAACTGAACTGAACTGAATGTATTATTCAAAAGCAGAGACATTACTTTGCCAACTAAGGTCCGTCTAGTCAAGGCTATGGTTTTTCCTGTGGTCATGTATGGATGTGAGAGTTGGACCGTGAAGAAGGCTAAGCACTGAAGAATTGATGCTTTTGAACTGTAGTGTTGGAGAAGACTCTTGAGAGTCCCTTTGAGTGGAAGGAGGTCCAACCAGTCTATTCTGAAGGAGATCAGCCCTGGGATTTCTTTGGAAGGAATGATGCTAAAGCTGAAACTCCAGTACTTTGGCCATGTCATGCGAAGAGTTGACTCACTGGAAAAGACTCTGATGCTGGGAGGGATTGGAGGCAGGAGGAGAAGGGGATGACAGAGGATGAGATGGCTGGATGGCATCACGAACTCGATGGATGTGAGTCTGAGTGAATTCCGGGAGATGGTGATGGACAGGGAGGCCTGGCGTGCTGCGATTCATGGGGTCACAAAGAGTTGGACAAGACTGAGCGACTGAACTGAACTGAATGTATTATGGAATGCATTTTTGAGGTTAACTTAATATATGTCCTACAAACATATTGTACTTCCCACCTCCTTCCATGCTACACAGTATGTTCTCATTAGTTATTTGTTTTATACATAGTGGGCTTCTCTGGTGGCTCAGACAAAAGAAAAAAAAATCTGCCTATAGTGCAATCAGGTAATCCCTGGGCCAGGAAGGTCCCCTGGAGAAAGGAATGGCAACCCACTCCAGTATTCTTGCCTGGAGAATTCCGTGGATAGAGGAGCCGGGCATGCTATACAGTCCATGGGGTCGCAAAGAGTCAGACATGACTGAGCAACTAATAACACTCACTTTTTTTTGTTTTTTTTTTTTTTTTTGCTTTATACATAGCAGTGTATATATGTCAGGCACAATATCCCAATTTAGCCTATCCTCCTTCCAATCCCTTGGCATCCACTTTTGTTTTATATGCCTGGGTCTCTATTTCTTTTTGTAAATAGGTTCATCTGTACTATTTTTTCAGATTCTTCATATATGCGTTAATACACAATATTTATTTTTCTCTTTCTGATTTACTTCATTCTGTATGAGAGTCTCTAGGTCCTCCATGTCTCTGCAACTGTCACAGTTTTGTTCCACTTTACAGCTGAGTAGTATTCCACTATATATATATATATATAAATACACCCCCACATACACACAGACACATACATTTATCCACTCCTCTGCTGAGAGACATTAGGTTGCTTCCATGTCCTGGCTATTGTAAACAGTGGTGCAGTGAACACTGAGGTGCATGTATCTTTTGTTATTATGATTTTCTCCAGGTATATTTTCAGGAGTGGGATTGCTGGGCCATATGGTAATTCTATCTTTAGTTTTTAAGGAACTTCCACACTGTTCTCCATAGTGGCTGTATCAGTTCACATTGCCACCAATAGCATAAAAGGACTTCCTTTTCTCCACACCCTGTCCAGCACTTGTTTTATCTTATGAAGATCTGCTGGTTTCCTTTTGGCTGTGCCAGGGCCTCATTGCTGTGTGGGCTTTCCTCTAGTTGTATAGGGCGAGGCTCTTCCCTCTAGGTGCTGTGCGTAGGCTTCTCCTTGTAGTGGCTTCTCTGGCTGGGTAGCACAGGCTCTAGTGCATGCAGGGTTCAGTAGCTGCAGCACATGGCTGGTAACTGTGGTTCCTGAGCTCTAGAGCACAGGTTCAGTAGTTGTGGCACACAGCCTTAGTTGCTCTGCAGCATGTGGGATCTTCCTGGACCAAGGATAGAACCTGTGTCTCCTGCACTGGCAGGCAGATTCTTTACCAATGAGCCACCAGGGAAGCCACATGCTTAGATATTTTGATGATGGCCACTCTGATCCGTGTGAGGTGGTACCTCACTGTAGTTTCGTATTCCTCTATTAGTGATGTTGAGCATCTTTTCATGTGCCTCCTGGCTATCTGTACGTCTTCTTTGGGGAAATGTCAAGTAAGGTCTTCCACCCATTCTTTTTTTGTTTGTCTGTTTGTTTTTTGTATTGAGCTGCATGAGCTATTAATTAGCTTCATATTATTGGGAAAAAATGTCTCCAAGTATCCGAATGGAAATTGATGAGTAATCTATTAAAATTTAGACTCTATGTTCCAATTCCTTCACATATGCTTTTCAATTAATTCTTTATTTTCAAAATCACCATTATGTTGTACATTAAAAACAAACAAAAATGCAAAAAACCCTATAAATATGAAGTGTGAATCATAGAAAGTAATTTTTATTAAAAAATTGAAGTGTGTACTAAATGTCTCTGGAACTCTTACAAACACTTTTCGCAGGAATTCACCTTGTTTTCAGAAATATGTAGTGTTTGTTGTTGTTGTTCAGTCACTAAGTCATATCTGACTCTTTGCAACTCCATGGACTGTAGCACGCCAGGCTCCCTTGTCCATCTGCTCAGATTCATGTCCATTGAGTCTGTTATGCTATCTAACCATCTCATCCTCTTCCACCTGCTTCTCCTTTTGCCTTCAAAAGGAGAATATATGAAAAATGCATATTTATACAATGGAAACAAATTTTTATTGGTATTTCTCAAAAATATCTAGTATTTTCAAAATATTAAGTATCTAAGTAAACACAGTATTTCAGTTGGTCAACTGCCAAGTATTTTTGTAATTTTAAAAAATTGTTTTGTTCAATACCAAAAATTAGTGTACTTTTTCTCTATCATTGTTAATAATAGAAAAATCTTTTATTTGTATTATATTTATATATTTGTTTTCTCATGCATGGTATGGCAACAGGACTTCTAAGAAGGATATATATTAATAATCTTAGCTCAGACTTATTCTTACTATCTTGTGATTTTTATGGAGCATTAATATGGGTCTAGAGTCCAGAAATTATGTGTGTGTAGATTTCCCAAAATCTAAATGGTAATCAGTAGTTTTTATTCTTAAACCAGTGGAATTATTTTCACTTAAGCTGGCAGAGGGAAAATAGTTTCCCCTTCAGAAAATCATGGAATGGGATCATATATGGCCATAATATAATTTTATAATAATTACAAAATGATTATGTAAACTACTATAACAGTTGGGGTCCAGTCAGGAAAACAAGAAATCAAATTTATTATTTGAACACAGAAGTCAGTATATGAATTGCTAACACATATGCTAGAGAACTGAAACTATAAAAATACCAAAGTACCATGAAATACTTGTCTGCTGGAAGTAGCCACCATCTCCAGGGCTGAGTAACAACAAGAAGAGGTAGACAGAGGGTCCTGAGAGCCATGTCCCTTGTACATCTGAGGGGTCTGAGGAGTGGGAACAAATACAGGTTGGAATCAACTGCCACTGCTGGGGTTAAGGGTTATTGCTAAGCCATCTATCAGGACCAGCCAGCAAAGAGGACAGAATAAGCCCCTTTTCCCCTCTACCCTTCCATGTTCTTTCTTATGACCCTGCTGATGGAATCTGTTGATGAGCAGCTAACAGTGTGGTTTGCCAGATCTCCACCCTTGCATCAAAGTATAGCAGAATGGTTTTGAAGTTAAGAGAAAAAATAGCTCAATAACTGACACATATATTACTGTTATTACTGTGAAATTCTTAAAATCTAAGGATTTAGATTTCATAATTTAAAATATACTTTTAAAAAGTCAACTTTGTACATTATTTGTATACATTTTTTTTAATTTTTATTTTTACTTTATTTTACTTTACATTACTGTATTGGTTTTGCCATACATTGACATGAATCCATCTCGGGTGTACATGGGATCCCAATATTGATGCTACCCCCCACCTCCCACCCCATATCAACTCTCTGGATCATCTCTGTGCACCAGTCCCAAGCATCCTGTATCAAACATAGACTGGCGATTCATTTCTTATATTATAGTATACATGTTTCAGTGCCATTCTCCCAAAACACCCCACCCTCTCCCTCTCCCTCAGAGTCCAAAAGTCCGTTCTATACATCTGTGTCCCTTTTACTGTCTCGCATACAGGGTTATCATTCCCATGTTTCTAAATTCCATATATATATATATATATATATATGTTAGTATACTGTATTGGTGTTTTTCTTTCTGGCTTACTTCACTCTGTATAATTGGCTCCAGTTTCATCCACCTCATTAGTACTGATTCATTTTTATAAATGTTGGTATTTAATGTTTTACTTATAGTAAAATATTACATAAAAAAAGAAGCATTGCATTTTTCCTTGATAGTTTTTAACCTCTGTATTTCTCAACTTGAGGGGAAGTGACAGCAGTGTTTCACATCCATGTTCACTTTTGTGCTCTTTCCCATCAGGAAGGGCAGGTTGACTGGCTGGGCTGTGCCAAATGTCAAGTTTGTCAAGGAATGAGTGAGCAGTACATTCAAACTGTAAGCTGCTCCTCTTCTATCCATGAAAGAATTAATTTATCTACATGTATTGTTATTGAATGACTAGTACAAATTTAAAGATTTATTTTTCTATTAATGCCATGTGCACCATTTATATTCCATTAAGGTATAATATTCATGATTAGGTACTAATGAAAATGTTTATATGTGGCAAAATACATGATTAGTGGACATTTTTATTTTCCTATTCAATCAGTATTGCAAATGTCTGTGAAATAAAATTTTTTTTCAAAGAAATTGAGAAAATTGTAATTAAGGTATTATGATTTAATAAGTTCATACTGATAGTGGCATTCATGACAAATTTGAGACTGTTTCTTAAGTATACTTTGTCTTCATATAGCTAAAAAATATCCTAAGTAAGAAAAGTTTGAATGAGGTCTCAAGAACAATTGCTTCCCATGTAAAAGATCAGATCAATTTATCAATTTCTATTCTGAAGACTGGTGAATTTACCTCTTTGTAGGTGGGATCCTTAGTTAAAATTCCTAAATATTCTTAAAGCAGTCCATATTTCTAAATGAGTGGGGTAAGAGGTTCTCTGGAGTTATATAGCATCTTGAGTACATTCAGGGAATCGGGAACATGAAACTTGAAGAAATTTTATGTCTGTTTATTTTTTTGAAAGATACGAATTTATTAAGACAAACCAAACATCACATTAACTTAGATGTCATGGAGAATTTAGTTCTGCAGGAAATCATCACATCTGTTAGCATCACCAAAAGTAATTGCAAGACAAATAAGACAAGCAGTGTGTTTCATATAAACCAGTCCACAAACTTTCATAGTACTGCTCTACATTTTCTATTTATTTCCGCCCCATTTAACTAAATCTCATAAAGAGATTTTCAAGGTATATTCGCCAGTCCAGGTTTGATGCAGGATGCAGGATGCTTAAGACAAATAAGACAAGCAGTGTGTTTCATATAAACCAGTCCACAAACTATTCATAGTACTGCTCTACATTTTCTATTTATTTCCGCCCCATTTAACTAAATCTCATAAAGAGATTTTCAAGGTATATTCGCCAGTCCAGGTTTGATGCAGGATGCAGGATGCTTGGGACTGATGCACGGGGATAATCCAGAGAGAGGGTGTGGGGCAGGAGGGGGGAGGTGGGGGTCGGGATTGGGAGTTCATGTACACTCGTGGCTGATTCATGTCGATGTGTAGCAAAACGAATACAGTATTGTAAAGCAAAACAAACTAAAAAAAATAAAAATAAAAAAATAAAATACCTTCACATGATATCTGTCATTTCTGAAAATATGACTTTATTTTTAATTAAAAATATTTGTTTTTGTAAAAGATAACATTTTATAGAAAAGTGTGCAGAACACATACAGTCCAATGAATAACCCTAAAGCAATTATATAATAATCTCCACCAAGGTCAAGAAACTGACATCACCATCTGGGGCCAGCAAGCTCCATGGACCTCAGTGATACCTGCTTTCTGTTGATTCATGTCCTTGTATGCGTTGGGGTAGATGTGCTTCCAACAAAAAGAATGAGGCAGAGGTGATGGAGAGTCACTTCTGAGATTAGATTATATAAAGGATGTGGCTTCCCTCTTGGCATTCTCTCTCTTGTTCTCCACTTGAAGCACTCACAGTGATTCAAGTTACCTCTAAAGTCACCAGATGGCCCTGGGGAGAGACCCACATGAGTGAGCTTGGAAGCAGAATTCAGAGGTCTGTCAGAACCAAAGTCCTGAGTCTGGAAGAAGATACTTTAGCTCCAGTTGAGGCTCAAAAGGACTGTCCTGGCTGACACTTTAATCTCATCTGTAAGAATGATACTGAAACAGAGGGACCCAGGTAAATTGTGCCCTGATTCCTGATTCCTAGAAACTGATAATTTTTAAAAAGCTACATTTTCAAGCAGTAGATAAACCATCACTCAAAAGCCCTTTCTGTCTCTCCTACTCATTTCCCTTCTCTACTACCTTGTCCCCCAAAGTAACCCATATTCCTACTGTTAATTTTTTTAAATTTGAGTATAATTGATTTGACAATGTTGTGTCAGTTTCTGCTGTACAGCAGTCTGAGTCAGTTATACAAATATGCACTACTCTTTAGATCCTTATTCCCATATAGGTCATTACAGAGTACTGAATAGAGTTCCCTGTGCTATACACTGAGTTCTTATCTATTTTATATATTATAGTATACATATATCAATCCTAATTTTCCAATTTATCCCTCTCCTGCATTTATTCCTTCATAACCATAGGTTTTTCTATATCTGGGACTCAATTTCTGCTTTGGAAATGGTTTATTTGTACTTTTTTTTAAGATTCCACATATAAGCAATATTATATAATATTTCTTTTTGCTGTCTGACATACTCCACTTAGTATGATAATCTTTAGGTCCATCCATGTTGCTGCAAATGGCATTATTTTGTTGTTTTTTTATGGCTGAGTGTTATTCCATTGTATGTATGTACCACATCTTCTTTATCCATTCATCTACTTGTTGATGGACATTTAGGTTGCTTCCACATCCTGGCTATTGTAAACAGTGCTTCAGTGAACACTGAGGTGAGTCTACCTTTTTGACTTATGGTTTTCTTTGGATATAAGCCCAGGAAAGGGATTTGTGGGTCATACGGTAGTTCTGTTTTTAGTGTTTTAGGGAACCTCCATAGTGGCTGAACCAATTTACATTCCCACCAATGGTACTGTGAGAAGGCTCTCTTTTTCTCTACACCCTCTCCAGCATTTATGGTATGCAGGTTTTTTGATGATGGCCATTCTGACTGATGTGAGGTGATACCTCATTGTAGCTCGATTTGCAGTTCTCTAATAATTAGTGGTGTTGAGCATCTTTTCATGTGTTTGTTGACTCTTGTAAGTCTTTGAATAAATGTATATTTAAATCTTTCTCCCATTTTCTGATTGGGGTCTTCTTTTTACTTTGAGCTATTTGAGTGCTTTGATATTTTTGGAGAGTAATTCCTTGCTGGTTGCTTCATTTTCAAATATATTCTTCTATCCTATGGGGTTTCTTTTCATTTTGTTGATCCATAGTCCTACTTTTAACACAATCTTTTTTTAATTTTTGGCTTTTGAATGCTTTTCAACAATACAGATGATATTCTTCTGTGTCTGGCATCCCATGCTTCACATCATATTCATGAGATTCATTTTCATTAATCTATGGTTTCAGTTGGAGTTCTTACAGTTATTATTGTTAAAATTCTTATGTATATTTTTTAGTACTCAGATTTATTTCTCACTAGTATAAACCTTCAATTAGAATTTCTGTATAAAAAGTTGTAATGTTTCTAACGTTTGTGAATCAGTGAAAACTGTCTTCTGGTAGTTTCACTGGTTTATAAACCCAACAGCAGTGTATTAGAGTTCCCACTGTCCCACATCCTCACCCAACTTTGCTATTTTAGTTTTCATATTTTGCTCTTCTTCCATGGAAAGAGTGGTATCTCACAGTGGGTGTAACTTACATCTTCCTGATGACTAATGTGGTTGAGTCTTATTTTAATTCAGTGCAGAGTTCTGCCATTTACTCTATGGATTTGTCCTTTCCTCATCAATTTGTATGGATACAAACCCTGTCATAGCTATATGTATTTAAAATCATAAAAGCCATTTGTGGTGGACCAGGGGAGCTTGTGTTTCTATTCTTCAAATGGTGACTTCTAATAAGCACTTTTATTTTGATTTTCAGTCTATTCTTTTCTCCCTCTTATTATTGCCATAACGTCCTTTACATAAAATTTACAATTTATATCAGTATAGTGCAGTAGCATTAAGTATATTCATATTGTGTAACCATCACCATAAAAAAGTCATTCTCAGTGATTAATGCAAAGAAATAGAGGAAAACCATAGAATGGAAAAGACTAGAGATTTCTTCAAGAAAATTATAAATATCAAGGTAACATTTCATGCAAACATGGGCTCAATAAAGGACAGAAATGGTATGGACCTACATAAGCAAAGAGGTGGCAACAATACACAGAAGAATTATACAAAAAAGATCATCATGACTCAGATAACCACAATGATGTGATCACTCATCTAGAGCCAGACATCTTGAACGTGAAGTCAAGTGGAACTTAGGAAGCATCACTATAAACAAAACTAGTGGAGGTGATGGAATTCCAGTTGAGCTGTTTCAAATCCTAAAAGATGATGCTGTGAAAGTGCTGCACTCAATATGCCAACAAATCTGGAAAACTAAGCAGTGGCCATATAGGACTGGAAAAGGTCAGTTTTCATTCCAATCCCAAAGAAAGGCAACGTCAAAGAATGCTCAAACTACTGCACAATTGTACTCATCTCACATGCTGGAAAAGTAATGCTCAAAATTTTCCAAGCCAGGATTCAATAGTACATGAACCATGAACTTCCAGATGTGCTGGATTCAGAAAAAGCTGAAGAACCAGAGATCAAACTAATATCCATTGGATCATCGAACAAGCAAGAAAATATCAGAAAAACATCTGCTTTTATTGATTATGCCAAAGCCTTTGACTATGTGGATCACAACAAACTGTGGAAAATTCCTAAAGAGATGGGAATAACAGACCACCTGACCTGCCTCCTGAGAAACCTGTATGCAGGTCAAGAAACAACAGTTAGAATTGGACATGAAACAACAGACTGGTTCCAAGTAGGGAAAGGAGTACATCAAGGCTGTCCCCCAGCTTATTTGACTTATAGGCAGAGTACATCATGTGAAATGCCAAGCTGGATGAAGCACAAGCTGGAAACCAAGACTAGCAGGAAAAATATAAATAACCTCAGATACGCAGATGACACCACTCTTATGGAAGAAAGTGAAGAAGAACTAAAAAGCCCCTTGATGAAAGTGAAAGAGGAGAGTGAAAAAGTTGGCTTAAATCTCAACATTCAGAAAACTAAGATCATGATAGCCAGTCCCATCACTTCATGGCAAATAGGTGGGAAAACAATGGAAACAGTGGCAGACTTTATTTTGGGGGCTCCAAAATCACTGCGATGGTGACTGCAGCCATGAAATTAAAAGCTTTTTAATTTAAATTAAAAACAAGCTTTCCAAGGTTGCTCATTAGAAGAAAAGCTATGACTAACCTAGACAGCATGTTAAAATGCAGAGACGTTGCTTTGCCAACAAAGGTCAGTCTAGTCAAAGCTATGGTTTCTCCAGTAGTCATGTATGGATGTGAGATGTGGCCTATAAAGAAAGCTGAGTGCCAAAGAATTGATGCTTTTGAATTGTGGTGCTAGAGAAAACTCTTGAGAGTCCCTTGGATTGCAAGGAGATCCAACCAGTCCATCCTAAAGGAAATCAATCCTGAATATTCATTCAAAGGACTGATGCTGAAGCCGAACTCCAATATTTTGACCACCTGATGCAGAGAGCTGACTCATTTGAAAAGACCCTGATGCTGGAAAAGGTTGAAGGCAGGAGGAGAAGGGGATGACAGAGGATAAGACAGTTGGGTGGTATCACAGACTCAATGACATGAGTTTGAGCAAGCTGTGGGATTTGGTGATGGAGAGGGAGATCTGGTGTGCTGCAGACCATAGGGTCACAAAGAGTCAGACACGACTGAGCAACTGAACTGAGTTGAACCCAGCACTACTGTCCATCTCCAGAACTTCTCATCTTCCCAAACTGAAACTTTGCACCTATTAAACAACTCCCCACACCTCCCTTCCCCCACTTCTAGCTTTTGTCTAGTTTTTGTTCTGTATGATTGTTCTAGTTTTGTCTCTATGAATTTGACTTCTTTATGTATCTCATATGAATAGAATAGCAATGTTTATCCTTTTGTATCTGCTTATTTAACTTAGCATAATGTTAGTGAAAGTGAAGTTGCTGAGTCATGTCCAACTCTTAGCGACCTCATGGACTGCAGCCTACCAGGCTCCTCCGTCCATGGGGTTTTCCAGGCAAGAGTACTGGAGTGGGGTGCCATTGCCTTCTCCGAATGTTAAGGTTCATAACATCAAGTTTCATCCATGTTATGTCAAAATAACTGTCTTCCTTTTTAAGCTGAATAATATTCCACACATACATATACCACATTTTGTTTATCCATTCATCCAATAGTTATTTGGATTGTTTCTGCCTTTCAGCTCTTGGTAACACTGATGCTATGAATGTGGGTGGGTGTACAAATGTCTGTTTGAGTTCCTGCTTTCACTTCTTTTGGGTATATTCCCAGAAGTAGAATTACCATATCACACAGCAATTCCATGTTTATTTTTCAATTGGAAGATAATTGCTTTATAATGTTGTTAGTTTCTTCTGTACAATAAAGTGAATGAGTTAGTAATAGTCATTCAGTCATGCCCGACTCTGTGACCCCATGGACTGGGGCCCACCAGTCCCTCTGTCCATGGAATTCTCCAAGCAAGAATACTGGAGTGGGTTGCCCTTTCCTTCTCCAGGGGATCTTCCCGACCCAAAGATTGAACCCACATCTCTTGTGTCTCCTGCATTGCAGGCAGGTTCTTTACCTGCTGAGCCATCATGGAAGCCATATGGGAATGAGTTATATGTATACATATATTCTGTCCCTCTTGATCTTCCAGCTCCTGGCCTTAGGTCATTGGAGAGTACCATGCTGAGCTCCCTGTGCTATCCAGCAAGTTCCCACTAGCTATCAATTTTATACATGGTAGTGTGTGTGTGTGTGTGTGTGTGTGTGTGTGTGTATATATATATATATATATATGTCAATCCTGCTCTCCCAATTTGTC
>SJXQ01007784.1:221829-433512 GCA_006408695.1 Aepyceros melampus
CCCCATTTTGGTTCTCTATGTCAACATCACTATTCCTGCCCAGCAAATAGGTTCATCTGTACCATTTTTCTAGACTTCATATACAGGTATTAGTATACAATATTTGTTTTTCTCTGACTTACTTCACCTTGTATCAAAGACCCCAGGTCTGTTCTTTTCTTTATGGTTATCACTTTAATATAAAAATTCTTTTCCTTTCCCGAGGTCAAGATGATTTCCCTCTGTTATCTTTTAAAACTTCATTGGTATAATTTTCATATTTTTCACTTTAACCCACCAGGAACTGGCTTATATGTAAGTGTGAGGCAAGTGCCAGATTTCATTTTTTCTCCTATGTGTATATAGTTGACACAAGACAATTTATTGAAAAGATAATCTTTGCCCCCTGCCATCATATATGTCATAAATCAAGTGACCATAAACAGGTGGTAGCTTTCTGGACTCTTGATTTCATTTCATTAGCCTACATATTGGTACCTATACCAATACATACTGTCTTAACTACATTTTTATAATAGTTATTGAGTTTTGGTATATGTTAGTGTACATTCTCTAATTTTATACTTTATCAAATTTTGGTTTTCTTTTTTGTATTTCCATATTTATTTTTATCTATTTGTCAATTTCTCCTAAAAATTACCTTTGAGGAATCTGGTTGGAATGGCATTAAATCCTTAGGTAAGCTCAGGAATGAAGAAGGAAATGGCAACTCACTCCAGTATTCTTGCCTGAAGAATCTCATGGACAGAGAAACCTAGTGGGTTACAGTCCATGGGGTCGCAAAAGTGTCAGACACGATTGAAGCAACTAAACAAGCTCAGGAAAAGTGGACAAAGTTACAATAATTAGTCTTCCAATATAGTCCCTGGATTTTTAGGCACTTTATCTTTGGTCTTAGTTCTTTGGCCTCCAGCTCTGTGCAGTTTTAGAGTTTAAGACATACACTGCAGGAGAGAGCACCATACCTGAGGTTTCTGAAACCTCTGATTCTTCTATGTGACCCCTCCAATCTCTGTCAGTCATCTGTCTGTCCTCCTAGTAGCAACTCTATGTGCAGGTTTACTTAGGAATCTCCATTTTGTCTCAGATCTACAACCAACAAATGCCTGCAAGGATGCTCAAGCCCTTAGCTCTTCTCCATAATGAATCCCCTCATTGGAAACTTACTCTTTTCAGTCTTTGTGGCTGCTGAAGTCATCTGATGCCTTCAAGAAAATAATTTGGTAACTCTTTGAGGTTTTCCATTTTATAATTGTTTTGATCTGCCTCAAAATGCTCCATCTTATCCAAAAGTGAGTCCCTTTGAGGATTTATGTTTTATTTAGAGCATCAGCTGGTGTACTAGCAAGTGGTGATCATTTTAATCCAGTTACTGAGCCTGAGACAGTTTAAACTGAGAGTGTCAACCCTTTTTAGGGACAGGATATTTCTTATTTCTGGTTTCTCTCTTCTGGAGTGTATCCCTCGGAGGTTCTAATTCAAGTGATAGGGGTTTTCTAGGCTTTCTAATTTGGCTGTCTTATATTTGAATTTCTGTTCCTTAGAACTGTTAATTTATCAGAAGTTCTGCTCAGCTTGTCTCTAATAAAATCTATTGTATGTGTGTCTGTGCTCAGTCACTCAGTAATGTCTGACTCTGCAACTCCACAGACTGTAGCCCACCAGGCCCCTGGAATTCCCCAGGCAAGAACACTGGAGTGGATTGTCATTTCTGACTCCAGCGTAGGAATCTACAGATAGAATAGAATCTGCAGATGCCTCTAAACCTAGGGAAAAAGTAGCCCCAAATACTAAGTTTACCTCTTGGAGTTTCTATCTCCTCTTGGTTGTTGGTCACATAATTCTTCTTGCCTTGTTAGAACTCCTGTGTTTCAAAGGGATTGTTCTTTATATGTTTTTCCTCAGCATTTCTAGTTCTCCCAATAAGGAAAATTAATATTACCTTGTGAAATTTCTGTAACAAAATGAAAATCATAGAAACATTCATTAATGAGGTATTTTCACAACAAAGAATATATCAGTCTTTGGACTTGGCAGAGTAAAGAGTTTGACTTGCTTTGGCAGCACTCCGTTTTGTTTCTGGTGGTGGTGGTTTACTTGTTATGTTTTCAGCTATCATGCCAAAGATCTGCTCTGTAAGTTCAAGTATTTGGAATGAGTTGTACAGTCGAAAAATGGTAGCAAGAACACATTAAAATATGAGGGCTAACTCCTTTCTTAATTTTTGAGGTCCTATTTAGAGGTTTCATTGACTGGTCTTCTACCAGTTTTTTTAAAAAAACTGAACATTTTAGCATGGTACATACTTTGCATCTACAAAGTTGCTCATAAAAATTTATCAAATGTGCTCTCTAGGTATACAAAAGTACTCTCTTTTGCTGTCAGTAATGCCTCAGTCCAGATGATACAGTTCTGTTTTATTGCTGAATATGAATTATATGAATGTACATATACAGAACCATCAAAATTCATAATCTAAATATTTACAATCTCCTGTTATTTCTGGGCATTACTATACTCTTGTTCAGTGTTTGCAGCCTCACAACCTCTGCATCAAGTTAAGCTCCTATAGCTCATATGTTCAGAAGTAATCAATTTACCAAAAAAATCAGCAGCTTAAAACAAGACACATTTTAAGCTAAGTTACCTAAGTCAAGAATCCATGATGAGTTTGCTGGGTCCTCTGTTTAAAGGTCTCTTAACCATTGTAATTCCTCAGTCAGCTGGGATGTAGTTATCTCAAGGTTTAACTGGGGAAACATCCACTTCCAAGTTCATGTGGTTGGTGGCAGGATTCTCTTCTTTGCAAGCTGTTGGACTGAGGGCCTCATTTTCTCACTGGTAGTTGGCCAGAGGGAATTCTCAGTTCCTTGCTTGTGGATCTTTCCGAGGAGTCAACTTGCTTCATGTATCCACGCAAATTGAGCAGGCAATAGAGAGAGTCTGCTATTAAGATGAAAGTAACAATCTTATGCAAGCTAGTTATAAAGTGACAGCCTAGCACTTACAGTACCTTCTGTTGGTTAGAATTTAGTTACTATGTTCAGCCCACACTGATGCCCAGAATAACAGGAGATTGTAAATGTTTAGATTATGGATTTTGATGGTTCTGTATATGTACATTCATATAATTCATATTCAGCAATAAAACAGAACCGTATCATCTGGACTGAGGTATTACTGACAGCAAAAGGGAGTACTTTTGTATCCCTAGAGAGCACATTTGATAAATTTTTATGAGCAACTTTGTAGATGCAAAGTATGTACCATGTTAAAATGTTCAGTTTTTTTTTTTTTTTAAGTTACATAAAGATTGGAATGTTGAAAAGCTATGGAGGAAAAATGACCAAAAATTCATATACATCTGGGACTTATGCTCCAGTAATGTTCTGATCAATCTTCTAGAAGCAGCTATCTGATCATATCATGAACTTGCCTAATAAACACAGCAAAGATCCTCTTGCCCATAGCCACCCACAACCAGACTCCAGTCTCATATCCAATTTTTCTGTTTTCTCTTACTTCTCATGAATTCCATGCTCTAACCAGCACTGTGAGTTGAATTCACAAAGTGCTTGCTCTGTATATTTGTTGTGTTGCTTCCTTGCCTGACATAAGGTTTTTAGCCTGGGGGAAAAAAGGGGGGGGCGGTGGAAGGCACATTATTTTTCTCTTCAGATATGTAGAGAGAGAGCACCGATTATGCCAATGTTTAGAAGACTAAAAGGGCAGGATTTCAGGTATAATGGGGAATTTCTGACAGCCATCAAGGTGGTCCAACAGTGAAATGAACTGTGAGAACTGTGAAATGACAAACAGTGATTTTTCCAATTTTTCATGTGTTCAAATGAAGGGGAAAAAGTTGTCCATTATGGGGATAAAAAGATGACAGTGTTCAACAGAAGTTAAAATGAAAGGACTTCCGAAGCATCTTCCAACTCTTTGGATTCTGTGAATCTATGAATCATAAAGATAAAAAGCAAAACTATTCTCTTTGATATGCAAAAATGAGAAATGATTTACATAATAAAATTTTAAAATAAATCATACTTGCTATTTAGATGGTGGGTATTGCTCAAACTCAGAAACTTTTTTTAATATTTTCCCTCTTAAGTGAAGTTGCTCAGTCATGTCCAACTCTTTGCGACCCTGTGGACTGTGTCCATGGGATTTTCCAGGCAAAAGTACTAAAGTGGGTTGCCATTTCCTTCTCCAGAGGATCTTCCCAACCCAGGGATCGAACCCGGGTCTCCTGCATTGTAGGCAAATGCTTACCATCTGAGCCACTAGGGAAGTCTCTTCTAATTTATAGTTTTTGTAATAAACTATGGAATTACCTAACATTCCAAATTTTAAAATAAATATCTTTATGATCAATGTGCAGAAATTAAATGTTTTTTGTGTGTGTAAGAAGAAAGACAGTACCATTTAAATGCCCTTTTCCTATCAATTATGTTCCTAAGAATTTCAGTCTAAAAACAATTCAGTCTACATTTTCACAGAATCTTTGGTTACTGTTCATTTTAGGTTTATTGATGACAGTAACTTCAGAAAAATATTGACCTTGTTTGAGAAAATTCACAGATGCAACAGCTGCCCAAAATCTTATTGCTATCTCTCTGGGTAAATTAGAGGAAGTGGTATTATGAATGATGCTATGAATCATCACATGGGAAAAGAGATATCTAAAAGCACAACTTTCAACTTCAACAGTGAGACAGAGAGGAAGGGAGACAGCGATCAAGGGAACTGGTGATGTCCGGTCCATAATGGAGCACCTGGTTAACAGTCCCTCTGGATGGTATCTAGAAGAAAAGAGATAATCTTTAGACAAAAACTGAAATGATTTATTTTTAAAATTAATTTATTTATTTTAATTTGAGGCTAATTACTTTACAATATTATAGTGGTTTTTGCCGTACACTGACATGAATCAGCCACGGGTGCACATGTGTCCCCCATCTTGAACCCTCCTCCTACCTCCCTCCCCATCCCATTCCTCAGGGTAATCCTAGTGCACTGGCCCCGAGCACCCTGTCTCATGCATCAAACCTGGACTGGCAATCTGTTTCACATATGGTAATATACACGTTTCAATGCAATTCTCTCAATCATCCCAACCTCTCCTTCTCCCATGGAGTCCAAAAGTCTTCCTTACACCTGTGACTTTTTTGCTGTCTTGCATATAGGGTCATTGTTAACATCTTTCTAAATGCCATATATTACTGTATTGATGGTTTTTTCTTCCTGATTTACTTCACTCTGTATAATAGGCTCCAGTTTCATCCACATCTTTAGAACTGATTCAAATGCATTCCTTTTAATAGCTGAGTAATATTCCATTGTGTATATGTACCACACCTTTCTTATCTATTCATCCATCAGTTGACATCTAGGTTGCTTCCATATCCTGACTATTGTAAATAGTGCTGCAATGAACATTGGCATACACGTCTCTTTCAATTCTGGTTTCCTCAGTGTGTATGCCCAACAGTGGGATTGCTGGCTTATATGGCAGTTCTATTTCCAGTTTTTTAAGGAATCTCCATACTGTTCTCTACAGTGGCTGTACTAGTTTGCATTCCCACCAATAGTGTAAGAGGGTTCTCTTTTCTCTGCACCCTCTCCAGCATTTATTGTTTGTAGACTTTTTGATAGCAGCCATTCTGACCAGTGTGAGATGGTACCTCACTGCAGTTTTGATTTGCATTTCCCTGATGAGTGATGTTGAGCATCTTTTCATGTGTTTGTTAGCCATCTGTATGTCTTCTTTGGAGAAACGTCTGTTTAGTTCTTTGGCCTATTTTTTGATTGGGTCGTTTATTTGTCTGGAATTGAGCTACATGAGCTGCTTGTATATTTTTGAGATTAATTCTTTGTCAGTTACTTTGTTTGCCATTATATTCTCCAATTCTGAAGGCTGTCTTTTCACCTTGCTTATTGTTTCCTTCACTGTGTGAAAGCTTTTAAGTTTAATTAGGTCCCATTTGTTTATTTCTGCTTTTAATTCCATTACTCTGGGAGGTGGGTCATAGAGGATCCTGCTGTGATATATGTCAGAGAGTGTTTTGCCTATGTTGCCTCTAGGAGTTTTATAGTTTCTGGTCTTATATTTAGATCTTTAATCCATTTGAGTTTATTTTTGTTTATGCTGTTAGAAAGTGTTCTAGTTTCATTCTTCTACAAGTGGTTGACCAGCTTTCCCAGCACCACTTGTTAAAGAGATTGTCTTTTCTCCATTGTATATTCTTGTCTCCTTTGTCAAAGATAAGGTGTCCATAGGTGCATGGACTTATCTCTGGGCTTTCTACTTTGTTCCATTGATCTATATTTCTGTCTCTGTGCCAATACCATACTGTCCTAATGACTGTAGCTTTGTAGTATTGTCTGATATCAGGCAGGTTGGTTCCTCCAGTTCCATTCTTCTTTCTCAAGATTTCTTTGGCTATTGGAGGTTGTTTGTATTTCCATACAAATTGTGAAATTTTTTGTTCTAGTTCTCTGAAAAGTACCATTGGTAGCTTGATAGGGATTGCATTGAATCTATAGATTGCTTTGGGTTCAGTTCAGTTCAGTCACTTAGTCGTGTCCGACTCTTTGCGACCCCATGAATCGCAGTACGCCAGGCCTCCCTATCCATCACCAACTCCCGGAGTTCACTCATACTCACATCCATTGAGTCCGTGATGCCATCCAGCCATCTCATTCTCAGTCGTCCCCTTCTCTTCCTGCCCCCAATTCCTCCAAGCATCAGGGTTTTTTCCAATGAGTCAACTCTTCGCATAAGGTGGCCAAAGTACTGGAGCTTCAGTTTTAGCATCAATCCTTCCAAAGAAATCCCAGGGCTGATCTCCTTCAGAATGGACTGGTTGGATCTCCTTGCAGTCCAAGGGACTCTCAAGAGTCTTCTCCAACACCACAGTTCAAAAGCATCAATTCTTCGGCGCTCAGCCTTCTTCACAGTCCAACTCTCACATCCATACATGACCACAGGAAAAACCATAGCCTTGACTAGACGGACCTTAGTCGGCAAAGTAATGTCTCTGCTTTTGAATATACTATCTAGGTTGGTCAGTATACCCACTTTCACTACATTGCTTCTTCTGATCCATGAACATGGTATATTTCTGTGTCTATTTGTGTCATCTTTGATTCTTCCATCAGTGTTTTATAGTTTTCTATATATAGGTCTTTTGTGTCTTTAGGTAGATTTATTCCTAAGAATTTTATTCTTTTTATTGCAATGGTGAATGGAATTCTTTCCTTAATTTCTTTCTCATTGTTAGTGTATAGGAATGCAAGGGATTTTTGTGTGTTAATTTTATATCCTGCAACTTTACTATATTCATTGATTCACTCTAGTAATTTTCTGGTGGAGTCTTTAGGGTTTTCTATGTACAGGATCATGCCATCTGCAAACAGTGAGAGTTTTACTTCTTTTTTTCCAATCTGGATTCCTTTTATTTTTCTTCTCTGATTGCTGTGGCTAAAACGTCCAAAACTATGTTAAATAGCAGTGGTGAGAGTGGACACCTTTGTCTTGTTCCTGACTTTGGGGAAAATGCTTTCAATTTTTCACATTGAGGATAATGTTTGCTGTGGGTTTATCATATATGGCTTTTATTATGTTGAGGTATGTTCCTTCTATTCCTGCTTTCTCAGGGTTTTTATCATAAATGGATGTTGAATTTTGTCAAAGGCTTTCTCTGCATCTATTGAGATAATCATATGGTTTTTGTCTTTCAGTGTGTTAATGTGGTGTATCACAGATTGATTTGTGAATATTGAAGAATCCTTGAATCCATGGGATAAAGCCCATTTGGTCATGATGAATTATCTTTTTAATATGTTGTTGGGTTCTGTTTGCTAGAATTTTGTTAAAGATTTTTGCATCTATGTTCATCAGTGATATTGGCCTGTAGTTTTCTTTTTTTGTGGCATCTCTGTATGGTTTTGGTATTAGAGTGATGGTAGTGATCTGGTCCCATCACTTCATGGGAAATAGATGGGGAAACAATGGAAACAGTGTCAGACTTTATTTTGGGGGGCTCCAAAATCACTGCAGATGGTGAGTGCTGCCATGAAATTAAAATACGATTACTCCCTGGAAGGAAAGTCATGACCAACCTAGATAGCATATTCAAAAGCAGAGACATTCTTTGCCAACAAAGGTCCACTAGTCAAGGCTATGGTTTTTCCAGTAGTCATATATGCATGTGAGTTGGACTGTGAAGACAGCTGAGTGCTGAAGAACTGATGCTTTTGAACTGTGGTGTTGGAGAAGACTCTTGAGAGTCCCTTGGACTGCAAGGAGATCCAACCAGTCCATTCTAAAGGAGATCAGTCCTGGGTGTTCTTTGGAAGGAATGATGCTAAAACTGAAACTCCAATACTTTGGCCACCTCATGCAAAGAGTTGACTCATTGGAAAAGACTGATGCTTGGAGGGATTGGGGGCAGGAGGAGAAGGGGATGACAGAGGTTGAGATGGCTGGATGGCATCACGGACTCGATGGACATGAGTTTAAGTGAACTCTGGGAGTTGGTGATGGACAGGGAGGCCTGGTGTGCTGCAGTTCATGGGGTCACAAAGAGTCAGACACAACTGAGCAACTGAACTGAACTGACTCTCATAGAATGAGTTTGTCAGTTTACCTTCCTCTGTAATTTTCTGGAAGAGATCGAGTAGGATAGGTGTTAGCCTTTATCTAAACTTTTGGTAGAATTCACTTGTGAAGCCATCTGGTCCTGGGCTTTTGTTTGTTGGAAGATCTTTTATTACAGTTTCCATTTCTGTGCTTGTGATGGGTCTGTTAAGATTTTCTATTTCTTCCTGTTCAGTTTTGGAAGGTTATACTTTTCTAAGAATTCATCCATTTCTTCCAAGTTGTCCATTTAATTGGCATATAGTTTCTGATAGTAGTTTCATGATCCTTTGTATTTCTGTGTTGCCTGTTATGATCTCTCCATTTTCATTTCTGATTTTGTTGATTTGATTTTTCTTGATGAGTTTGGCTAATTGTTTGTCTAACTTATTTATCTTCTCAAAGAACTAGCTTTTTGCTTTGTTGATTTTTCTATAGTCTCCTTTGTTTCTTTTGCACTTATTTCTGCCCAAATTTTTATGATTTCTTTCCTTCTGCTAACCCTGGGGTTCTTCATTTCTTCTTTTTCTAGTTGCTTTAGGTGTAAAGTTAGGTATTTATTTGATTTTTCTCTTGTTTCTTGAGGTAAAGCTTGCATTGCTATGAACCTTCCCCTTAGCACTGCTTTTACTGAATCCCATAGGTTTTGGGTTGTCGTATTTTCATTTTCATTCATTTCTATATATATTTTGATTTCTTTTTTGATTTCTTTTGTGATTTGTTGGTTATTCAGAAGAGTGTTGTTTAGCCTCCACATGTTTGTATTTTTAATAGTTTTTTTTTTCCTGTAGTTGACATCTAATCTTACTGCACTGTGAACAGAAAAGATGCTTGAAATGTTTTCAATTTTTTTTTTTAATTTACCAAGGCTAGATTCATGGCTCAGGATATGGTATATCCTGGAGAATGTGCCATGTGCACTTGAGAAAAAGGTTAAAATCATTGTTTTGGGGTGAAATGTCCTGTAGATATCATTTAGGTCTAACTGGTCCATTGCATCACTTAAAGTTTGTGTTTCCTTGCTAATTTTCTGTTTAGTTGATCTATCCATAGTTGTGAGTGGGATATTAAAGTCTCCCACTATTATTGTGTTACTGTTAATTTCCCCTTTCATACTTGTTGACATTTGCCTTACATATTCTGATGCTCCTATGTTGGGTGCATATATATTTATAATTGTTATATCTTCTTGGATTGATCCTTTGATCATTATGTAGTGTCCTTCTTTGTCTCTTTTTACAGCCTTTATTTCAAAGTCTATTTTATCTGATATGAGTATTGCTACTCCTGCTTTCTTTTGGTCTCCATTTGCATGAAATATCTTTTTTTCAGCCCTTCGCTTTCAGTTTGTATGTGTCCCTTGGTTTGAGGTGGGCCTCTTGTAGGCAACATATATAGGGGTCTTGTTTTTGTATCCATTCAGCCAGTCTTTGTCTTTTGACTGGGGCATTCGACCCATTTACATTTAAGGTAATTATTGATAAGTATGATCCTTTGCCATTTACTTTGTTGTTTTGGGTTTGAGTTTATAAACCTTTTCTGTGTTTCCTGTCTAGAGAAGACCTTTTAGCATTCATGAAGAGCTGGTTTGGTAGTGCTGAATTCTCTCAAGTTTTGCTTCTCTGTAAAGCTTTTGATTTCTCCTTTATATTTGAATGAGATCTTTGTTGGGTATAGTAATCTGGGTTACAGATTTTTCTCTTTCATCACTTTAAGTATGCCCTGCCATTCCCTTCTGGCCTGAAGAGATTCTATTGAAAGATCAGCTGTTATCCTTATGGGAATCCCCTTGTGTGTTATTTGTTGCTTTTCCCTTGCTGCTTTTAATATTTGCTCTTGGTGTTTGATCTTCATTAATTTGATTAATATGTGTCTTGGGGTGTTTCACCTTGTGTTTATCCTATTTGGGACTCTCTGGGTTTCTTGAACGTGGGTGGCTGTTTCCTTCCTCATTTTAGGGAAGTTTTCAACTATTGTCTCCTCGAGTATTTTCTCATGGCCTTTCTGTTTGTCTTCTTCTTCTGGGACTCCTATGATTAGAATGTTGGGGCGTTTGACATTGTCCCAGAAGTCTCTGAGGTTGTCTTAGTTTATTTTAATTCTTTTTTCTCTTTTCCGCTCTGCTTCATTTATTTCCACCATTCTACATTCCACCCCACTTTTCCTATCTTCTGCCTCAGTTATTCTACTGAATAATTGGTTCCTTCCAGAGTGCATTGGATCTCAGTTGTTGCATTATTCATTATCTCTTTTTTATTTCTTCTAGGTCCTTGTTAAACATTTCTTGCATCTTCTCAATCCTTGTCTCTAGTCTGTTTATCTGTAACTCTATTTTGTTTTCATGATTTGAGATCACCTTTACTATCATATTCTGAATTCTTTCTCGGGTAGACTCCCTATCTCCTCCTTTGTTTAGTTTGGTGGGCATTTATCCTGTTCTTTTAACTGCTGAATATTTCTCTGCCTTTTCATTTTGTTTAGATTGCTGTGTTTGGGGTGGCCTTTCTGTATGCTGGAAGTTTGTGGTTTCTCTTTATTGCAGAGGTTGCTTCCTGTGGGTGGGGTTGGACTAGTGCCTTGTCAAGGTTTCCTGGTTACGAAGCTTGCATCATTGTTCTGGTGGGTGGAGCTGGATCTCTTCTCTCTGGAGTGCAATGAAGTGTCCAGTAGTGAGTTTTGAGCTTTCTATGGGTTTGGTGTGACTTTGGGCAGCCTGTATATTAATGCTCAAGGCTATGTTCCTGTATTGTTGGAGAATTAGTATGGTGTGTCTTGCTCTGGAACTTGTTGGCTCTTGGGTGGGGCTTGGTTTTAGTGTAGGTATGGAGGCTTTTGGATGAGTTCTTGTTGATTAATGTTCCCTGGAGTCAGGAGTTTTCTGGAGTTTTTTGGATCTAAGCCCCCTGCCTCTGGCTTTCAGTCTTAATCTTACAGTAGCCTCAAGACTTCTCCATCCATACAGCACTGATGATAAAACATCTAAGTTAACGGTGAAAAAAATTCTCCACAGTGAGGGACACCCAGAGAGGTTCACAGAGTGACATAGAGAAGAGAAGAGGGAGGAGGGAGATAGAAGTGACTGGGAGGAGAAGGGGGAGAATCCAAAGGGAAGAGAGCATTCTAGCCGGTAATCAGTTCCTTGAGTGTTCTCCACAGCCCAGAATACCCAGAGAGGTTCACAGAGTTAAGTACAGATGAGAAGCTGGAGGGAGGAAATAGAGGTGACCAAGGGTAGAAAAGGGAGAGTCAAAAGGGGAGAGAGCAATCAAGCCAGTAATCACAGTCCTAAGTAAAAATGGATACTGAATATTAGATTCTTATAGGTAAAAAATTGATAACAAATATCAAAAAGCAAGGATTAAAAATCTAGAGTAGGGATTAGACACTCAAAAATACAATATTAAAAATATAAAACAAAATCAATCACAAAAATTATAAAATATATATACAAAATTTGCTTTTAAAACAGAGCATTTTTTTTTTGCAAGTTAATAGTAGATTATCTGGAGAAGGCAATGGCACCCCACTCCAGTACTCTTGCCTGGAAAATCCCATGGATGGAGGAGCCTGGTGGGCTGCAGTCCACAGGGTCGCAAAGAGTAGGACATGACTGAGCGACTCACTTTCACTTTTCACTTTCATGCATTGGAGAAGGAAATGGCAACCCACTCCAGTGTTCTTGCCAGGAGAATCCCAGGGACAGGGGAGCCTGGTGGGCTACCGTCTGTGGGGTCATACAGAGTTGGACACGACTGAAGCGACTTAGCAGCAGCAACAGCAGCAGCTGCAGTAGGTTATAAAAATGAAAATAAAAGGAGTAATAAAGAACTCAATTTTTTTAAATAAAAAATGATAATAGCAAAAATATATCTAGGAATTTCTCTGGTGCTGTTGAGGGCAGTGTGGAGTCAGTTCAGTTTTTGATAGTTCCTTGTTCCAGTTTATACTTCTTCTCAAGGTCTATAGGCCCCTTCCAATGCATAGTCAATGCTAGCTATAGGGTTTTAACTTGTTGCACCTGTCACTTTCAGATCAGTT
The DNA here is from genome assembly GCA_006408695.1 of Aepyceros melampus. Classification (NCBI taxonomy): domain Eukaryota; kingdom Metazoa; phylum Chordata; class Mammalia; order Artiodactyla; family Bovidae; genus Aepyceros; species Aepyceros melampus. Next base: position 234,512 of record SJXQ01007784.1, read on the forward strand.
CTCTCTGTTTTTTTTTTTTTCTTTTTTTTTTTCTTCCTCTGTTTGTAAGTCTCTTCAGTGTCTAATTTCCACCATGACACAAGGGGGGTGAAGGTGGTCACTTATTTTTTCATTATTTTTTTAAGTGGTCATTTATTTAGGCTCATTTGCTCATTTGTGCTGTGGGGAGGGAGGAACACTCCAAACAAATATCACTGGCAAGTGTGGGGAATGCTAGCAGTCTATGGACCACACTGGGTTTGCCCCAGCTCATGGCACATTTGCTTTCCTGGTCTACACTGCTCAGGCTCCAGGTTGCTCTGCAGGAGAACTATTCAAAGTGGGCCCGGGTTTCATGCACTTCCCAGGTCTAAGCTGCTCAGGTCAGGTTCTGTGGTATTTCACAAAGGCACAGACTCAGTTGGGCGTGTGTTTGTGCCCTTCCCAGTTCCGAGGAGCTCAGTCAACCAGGTGTTTGGTGAGTGTACTGTCCTAGGTGGGCTTTGCCTCTCAAACACCTCCCTGGATGTCGCTGGCCTGCCACTCTGCCTCCGGTGGGGAAATGGGCTGGTTTGCAGATGGCTAACTCTACTTTGGTATTCGCTCAATTCTTTGTTCTGTGAGTGGCCAGGCTGCCCCTTAAGTTAGAGCTTTTTGTGGGAAAGTTCTCTCTCCCTTTTTTTTCTTCTCTCTCTGGCTATCTCACAGTTTGGGTTGCTATCTCACGTTAGCTCCCTGAGATTGTCCTCAGGCATTCAGGCCTGGTCCTTACCCTAAGAATGCAACCTGTGCCTCCCTGTTCAGCTCCCACTCACTGGTGGCTGATGTGAGCATCTGGGCTACTTCTCCACAGTTTATCCACGTACTCTGTGGGCTTTTTTTTTTTTCTCTCCCAGTTATGTTGCCCTCTGAGATTCCAAAACTTCTCACAGACCCGCCGGTGAGAGGGTTTCCTGGTATTTGGAAACTTCTCCTCGTTTATGCCTCCCTCCTCCGGATAGGTCTCCATCCCTAACTCTTTTATCTCCCTTTGTGTCTTTTATATTTTGTCCTACCTCCTTTTGAAGAGAATGGGCTGCCTTTCTGGGTGCCTGGTGTCCTCTGCCAGCATCCAGAAGTTGTTTTGTGGAAGTTGCTCAGCATTCAAATGATCTTTTGATGAATTTGTGGGGGGAGATAGCGGTCTCCCTGTCCTATTCCTCTGCCATCTTCCCAGAGATCTGAAATGATTTTTTAAAAGAGAAAATTTGTCATTTACTTGTATTTTACTTTCTCTGCAATGTGATATGTGAAGACAGGGACCTGCCTGATTTTTATGGCATGACCTAATAACAACCACCACAGACAAACACTGAAATAAATGTTTACTTAATGAATCAGTCATTAAGTGAATGCATACAAGGATACATGAGACTCAAATGGGGTCCCAATATACTGATGGCCTTAGAACTTCAGACTCTGCTGAGTTGTTTATTGTCCTGCATGCACAAATTGTGTGTCACAAAAACCAGGATTCTTATGTAAGACAACACTAATGTACACTAACTCCCTGATGATGAAAATAGACATGGCTGTGCAGTTTCTGTCACGTAGCTGATGTCATTCAAGGCAATTAAGCTAGACAATAGACAATGAATTGGACTATTGATAAATCTGGTATTATGGCCATATGATGGGACATACTCTTGTATAGGTGAGGGTGAAATTTCCTTTAAGATAAATGGGAAGAAGTTAATTCTGGCACCTATGGCAGTGGATTTTAGATTAGGAAACGAAAGTTTCTCCTGGTCTTCCCAGGGTTTCAAGTAGATCTGACTCTGAGATGCAGGAAGGGAAAAACTGCCTTAGCCTCTGGAAGTGGGGCGAGGAGTAAGAGAGAAAGGCCATAAGGAGTAGTTTCAACAACTGTGTAGGTTGAAAATACTCCCAAAACCTGCACAGTTGTTGAAAATACTTTTTTTTTTTTAAACATAGACCTACTTTGTCAAAGCTTGCTAAAAATGTCATTACAGTTTGCAGTGTGAAGCCCATTGGCTGGCCATGGAGCATCAGTGAGGTCAGTGCCAAGTTTCAGAGGGGGGAGGGTGGGGCTAAATGCAGCATATAGTGCAAGTAGGGCAGGATGCACGCAGCCAGCCCCTCCACCCAGACACACACAGAACGGCATTTTTTGGAGGAGTTTGTGAGACATTCTCTCTACCCTCAGAGCTCTAGACTAATGCATCTTTCCTCCACCTTAAACCACTGGTGAGTATCTCCTGGAACTAAAGAGAGACACAATGTGGTGGAGCAGCCAGGTGGAGACAAAATGGCAGAGTAGAAAGATGAGATCACCTTTGACAGAAATACCAAAATCACAATTAACTATGGATTAACTGCCAACCAAAATAAATAAATAAATCCTACGTCCAAAGACAAAGAAGAATCCATACAAGTACAATTGGGCGTAATCCTAATAAAATCAAATCCTATACCTGCCAGGGATAACCTGGCATCTTTTAAGAACATAAAAACTGATAAACCTGCAGCCAGACTCATCAAGAAAAAGAGGGAGAGAGCTCAAATCAGTAACATTAGAAGTGAAAAAGTTACAGTGGACCATGCAGAAATACAAAGGATCATAAGAGACTATTACAAGTAACTTTATGGCAATAAAATGGGCAACTTAAAGAAATGCACAAATTCTTAGAAAGGTACAAACTTCCAGCACTGTACCAGGAAGAAACAGAAAGTATGAACAGACTAATCAGAAGTACTGAATCTGTGATTAAAAACTCCCAAACAAAAATCCAGGGCTAAATGTCTTCACAAGTGAATTCTGTCAATCACTTACTCTTCTGAAACTCTTCCAAAAAATTACAGAGGAAGAATGGGTGGAAGACCTAAACAGACATTTCTCACAGAAGACATACAGATGGCCAGGAGGAACATGAAAAGATGCTCAAAGCCCAGGGATAAACCCATGTACCTACGGTCAACTAATCTATGACAAAACAGGTCAGAATATATAATGAAGGAAAGAGTGTCTCTTCAATAAATGGTGCTGGCAACATAGGACAGCTACATGTAAAAAATAAAATTAGAACATTTTTTAATATCATACAAAAAAAAAACTCAAAATGGATTAAAGACCTGATGTAAGACTTGATGCTACAAAATGTGAAAACAAAACAGTCTTTTGACATAAATCACAGAAATACCTTTTTCGATCTGTCTTCTAGAGTAATGGAAATAAAATTAAACATGAGACCTAATAAAACGTATGAGCTTTTATGCACAGCAAACCATAAACAAAATGAAAAGACAACCCAAAGAAAGGGAGAAAATATTTGCAAACAATGCAACCTACAAGGGATTAATCCCCCAAATTTACAAACAGCTCATGCAGCTCAGTATAAAAAATAAAAATAATACAAAATGGGCAGAAGACATAAATAGACATTTCTCCAAAGAAGACACACAGACAGCCAAAAGGCACATGAAAAGACGCATAACATCACTAATTAGTAGAGCAATGCAAATCAAAATTACAATAAGGTATCAACCTCACACCAGTCAGAATGGTTATCATCAAAGAGTCTACATGGGAGTTCCCTGGTGGCCTACTAGTTAGGATTTCAGACTCACAGCTGTGGCTTGGGTTTGATCCCTGGTTGGAGAACTGAGACCAACCCCTACAAGCCATGTGGCAGGTCAGAAAGAGTCTACAAACAATAAATGCTGGGGGGAGTATGGAGAAAAGGGAACACTCCTACACTGTTGATGGGAGTATAAATTGGTAAAACCATTATGGAGAACAGTATGGAGATTCCTTTAAAAACTAAAAACAGAGCTACTCTACGATCCAGCAATCCCACTACTGGGCATATATAGAGAAAACCATGGTTTAAAAGCATAGACTCACCTGAATGTTCAGTGTAGTGCTGTTTAAAATAGTCAAGACATGGATGCAACCACATTTCCACTGACAGATGACTGGATAAAGATGTGGTACATATATACAAAGGAATATTAGTCAGCCATTAAAAGAAATGAAGTAATGCCATTTGCAGCAACATCAATGGACCTGGAGATTATCATATTAAGTCAAGTCAGACAAAGACAAATATCATATGATATTGATTATATGCAGAATCTGAAAAATGACTCAAATGAACCTATTTACAAACAGAAAGAGATTCACAGACTTAGAGAACAAACTTGTGGTTTCAAGGGGGGAAGAATGGGGAGGACAAATTGGGTGTTAGGGATTGACATGTACACACTACTCTATTTAAAATAGATAATCAACAAGTACCTACACTGTATAGCACTTGAAATCTTGTTCAATATTCTATAATAACCTGGATGGGAAAAGGATTTGAATAAGGATATATGAATATGTAACTGAATCATTTTGCTGTACACCTGAAACTAAGACATTTTTAATCAATTAAACTTCAATATAAAATAAACATTTTTTAATGTAATAACAGAAAAAAATTTTTAATGTGAACTCTGCATTATATTTGGGAAGAAGTGAACACATTCTTGAGTACCCCGGTCACAGTGGCAAAACAGTTATCAGAGAAGTGGTACTATAGCAGGGGGTGGGGGAGCGGGGGGCAGTCAACAGAAACAGCCCAGTTTCTTGTACACTGTGGAAGGCCAGAGGAAAAAGTCCCTGAAAAATGCTTGAAAAGATTCTGAAGACATTTCGAAAAGTGGTCATTTGTAACAAGGTACTTCATCTGTAAAATGGGGCAATAATACTTGTCTCTGCTTTCCTCTGGGAAAGTTATGAAATGTAAAATAATTCACGACTGTGATGTGTTTGAACACCTTGGAAGAAATATGATATATAAGCATATGATATCATGATTACCTTCAAAATAAAAAGAAAATATTAAAATAACAATAATATGTACATTTTCAACACCTGCAGTTATATATGAAATATGTAACTCTTTTTATTGTTTTCTATCTAATTCACTGCACCTGCATTAAAAAATGTACCCCTATGGTCCAATTTTTAAAAATATATAAAATTTAGACAGGTACTTATTATTTTATTCACCCCATTGTGCCTAGGTCTCACAGAACATATTTTAAATAATATACTACCACAAAGAGACCACTTCAATACAGATCTCCAAAGTATGGGTTAGTTAAAAAAAATTGCTTTTAAAGGAAAACATCTGGCACCTCATAAATATATATCACCTTTCGTCAAGAGTTTCTCAAACTCTCTTCATATATATTTCACGTATAAGCATTATTAATTCAGCATATTGTACATTGGTTTGAAAGTAGTCCCAAAGCAGAATTACATATGTAAAATATGTGCTGTAATATCTAGGCCCATGCAGCTCATAAAGAACATTAACCATGATGCTAAATCCTTTTGATTTAATGTGTTCTGTTAGCTAACAGGAGTGATTTTTTAAAGCACAGATACAAGAAAATACTCCAGTTAAGCTTAAAGACAGCTATTTATTCTGACTAATTTTTTTTTCTCTTTGTGACATTTAGCAAATTATTCTAGGCTTACATTTAGCTTGTGTCAAAAATATGTCTGAAATACTTTACTCTGGTTTATCTCTTCATCTAAAAATATTTTTCAGAGGTGTCTTGCCTTTACAAAGGCTGAATCTGAAACACCTAACTGGTATTTCTCCTATTTTCAGAGGATACTGTAAAAAAGAATATTCGTTAATGCCCTTCGGCAATTTTTCCTGTCATTAATGATCTTACTGGAAGTTATTTGTTGTACTTCAGTTTTTGTGTTTTTTTTCTGTACAAGTAAATGCCAGTTCCTCTTGCTGTGTCTTTAATGATGCTGGAGAAAATACAATCAGGTTTATTGTTATATTTCCATAATGGTGCATATATTTAGTTCATAAATCTTACTACTGGAAAAATAATAACACTCCTTTAGCCGTTTCTGACAAATTAGAGGCATTTTTCTTTTTGTATTTTCATATTTCTCTCAACCCCTTCAAGAAATGAATGCCACAAAATGGGCAAAGTTAAAGCTAAAAGTTGTGAAGTTTTGTGGCCTGAAAGATTAAATTGGCTGTTTACCTTACTCATATCCCTGGTGCCTCATCTAAAACTATTGACTTTCTGGGACTATGTTAGGCAGTGGAGATACAGTGACAGAATGGAATTTCTAACCATACAGAGCTTTGAACATAAAAGAGAGCAAAGAATAAGTAAACAAATAGTTAAACACCTTAAAATTGTTTTAGTGCTCCAAGGGAAAAATATAAGTGGATCTGCCTCAGAATTAAAAGAAAGGACCTTCTTTGGATGGTCAGAGATACCCTCTCTTAATACCTGATGTTAAGGGTATCATGCTGATATCTTGATTAAATAATGAATAAGACATACATTTAACTTCCTTCTCAAAATCATACTAAAATGACTATCTGAATATACAATATATACAGAGAAAATACTATATCCAGCATTAGAAAACATGGAAGAATAACTGTCTCACACCAGGAACTTCAGGGAAATTCTCTACACAAGGAGAATCTGCACAGACAACTTCTTGTATGCACCCAAATGAATACCTTGCTTAGGAAATAAGAGATCCCAAAAGAACTCACTAGCAGCAACTTGCAGAAAAACTGGGTATCAGGACAGTAAGACAGTAATTTGTGATTCTATCAGAATTTCAGTTAAGTGCCCAATTTCTGTCTGCCTTACACATCTGATCCCATGGCATTCGCTCATGGTGTATCCTGGGAAGTGCCCCTGCTAAATAATAGCTTCATGGTAAACACAGAAAGGTGGTCTTTGAGTGAAGAGAGGCTGCCACTGCAAAGCCCATCACATTGGTCTCTCTCTAGATACCTCTGGGAATGGAGGTCTAAACTGACAAAGTAAAACTATGATACATGGGAACTTTATTCTTATCCCTTCATTTCAGCTTGAAAGACAGTCTCACAACCTCTGACAGGTCCCAATTCACACCAGAGCATAATGATCCAAGAGAGTTCTCTATAAGGAGAAACTAGTATAAAAAAAAAACACTGGCTATAGGAAATTACATGAAAGTTCAAAAGAGTGTAACTCAGAAGAGCAGTCAGAAAAGTTAGGTTTTCTGACAAAATCCTAAACATTTTGAAAGTATGTTTAATCAAGGTCCCTTTATAGAAGTCAAGGCAACAATGCACACAACCACGGGGTATGAATCAGAAGAAACTACACAGAGGACAATACAATCACTGAATTAGAAACCTCAGTGAAGCAGATATTAGCAGACTGAAAAGGCAGAAACTATTATAATTACCCTCCAATTAAAATACATAAGAAGAAAGAAAAGGCAGAAACTAATAAAACAAATTTTCACTGTGAGCCAGTGGAAACAGAAATGAAGAGGATAAAGCCCTTCTCTTCATGGACTGTATACTCCACTGGAGAAAGAGAGACAGAGACACAGTGAGCAATTAAACATCGGCTTTACTGGAAGATGACACATGTAATCAAAAATCTATTTTAAAAAAAGAGGGAGTAGAGAGCAAGGATGACAGTGAGGTTGCAGTTTACAATGCAGGAGGTCAAAGAAGTCCTCACTGAGAAAGTGACACTAGAAAGACATCATGTTGTAGAAGATACTGTGTAACTTCTGTAGCTAAGCTGTGAAAGACATGGAAGCTTCTGTCTTGATTTCTTAGTTTACTCTCAACGGGGGCCAGCTGTCATGGCATGAGGACACTCACTCAGCCCATGAAGAGGCTATCGTGGAGAATAAATAATGTTTCCCATCAATAGCCAATACCAACTTGCCACCATGTAAGCAGTCGCTTTGGAAGTTAATCTCCCAGGCCCAGGAAAACATGCATACATCAGATGGATACAGTTCCAGCTAACATCTTGCTGTATCCTATAAGAAGGGAAGATAGAATTTCTCAGCCAAGATGCCCTCGAATTCTGGAGCCAAAGAATCTGTGAGAGCTAATATTTAAAATTTTAAATCACTAAGTTTCAGGGATAATTTGCTAGGCAGCAGTAGATAATCAACACACATGCAGATATCCAGAGGAAGAACATCCAGAAACATAGCCAGAAAGAACAGCAAGGGTTAGTCTCTGAGATAAGAATATGCCTGGTGTGTTTGAAGAAGCATAAGGAGGCCAAACTAGCTGGATCTGAGTAAGGAAAAAGAGAACTGGAGTTAAGTGGAGAGGTAGGAGCCAGATGTATAGGACTCAGTAAGCCATGGAGAGAACTTTGGGTTTTATGTTGAAAAAGAAGAGCACATTTTAGACTCAGAAGTGACATAACCTGATTTAGAGTTTAAAACAGTCACTCTGGCTGAGGCTCCAAATACACTGCTATTGGGTGAGTGGGTGGGGAGTGGGGAGTTCACTGTAAAGCAGACAGTGAACAAGTCTTGGGTAGAGATTAGTCAGGGGATTATGGTAACAATCCAGGCACAAATGATAGTGACTTATACCAAACTGGGACAGTTTCCCAGGTGGCTCAGTGGTAAAGAATCTGCCTGCCAATGTAGGAGACGCAGGAGACATGGGTTCAATCCCTGGGTCGGGAAGATCCCCTGGAGGAGGAAATCACAACCCCCTCTAGTATTCTTTCTGGGAAAATCCCATGGACAGAGGAGCCTGGCAGGCTACAGTCCACAGAGTCACAAAGAGTAGGACACAACTGAACACGCGCACACACACACACACACACACACAGTACCAGTGGAAGTGGCAGAAAGTGGAAAGATTTTGGATAAATATTGGAGAGAAGTCAAGAATTAGATGCAGGGTGAACAAAAAGGAATCTATGATGGTTCCTACATTTTTTCCTTAATAAGTAGAGTAACAGCATTAAATCTGAAAGATAATCATAAAGGACTATCTATAATATTTATTGAAGAAACTATAGGATAATGGGAAAAAACAAGTAGGTTAGAAAAAGACTATACTTCTATAAATAAAAAATTTAGTTTGAAATTAAAATTTTTTCCATAAAATAGCATACAGAAGTGAAAAGAGTATTAATTATTAGAAAAAAAAATGGATTTAGTAAAATAATACAGAAAATAGCATAGACAGATAATCTGTCACAGATAATATGAGAGATGTTATGAGATAAGGAGGATCTGACATGAATCCAAGGCTGGGAGTTCCATAACACCTAGTAAATGATTAGTAACATGGTAACTCTCAATAAATATTTACATATTTACTGAATTAATGATAACACTAGGAAAAAAGAGTCAAGAGAAATTCCTATAGCAGCATAGGAATTTCTAGCTCTACCCCAACAAAAACATCAATTTTATTAACTATGTGCATTCAAAAATATCTTCATACGAGTGAAAAATTCAAGGTGAGGGATTACAGCACTTGGGTAAAGCACAAAAATAAGAAAAGATGAAATGAGAAAGGTTAAGAAGCATATATTCACACTACCTCCGTCTTCCTTTCCCCAAGCCTGGGCAGCCTGGTGTGGACCAAGATACGCTCCCCGCGGGAGACGGAGAGTGAGGCAAGCACTTGACTTTACCATGGAGCCCAGAACAGACTTAACCCAATTCCAGGCTGACCCCTGGGCCTTAGGTCTCTCTTTGCATGCTTCTGCTAACTCAGGCCCTTCACTTACTCTGGCATCTGCCAATCCCAGTGGCGTCAGCGGCTCCTGCAGTCTCAGGCAGCACATACACCACCAGGCTCCCCATAGACTCCCACAAATCCAGGCCCCTAGCGCACCCTACTCCCGTCCACTCCTGAAGACATGGGCAGTTCCTGAGGCCCCAGGGGGCTCCTGTGACACCAGGCTGTCAGTGGACTCTAGCAAGCCTAGGCTCCCACCCCAGTGCTGATGGCTTCTACGACCCAGGGTGCCTCCTAGGCTCTAGGCTTTCAGTGGACATCTCTGAAACTAGGCTCTTTGCTTCCCTTGGTGCCAGCTGGGTCCCATGACAACATTCATGGCACCAGGCTCCCAGCTAAGTCCTATGCCAGGCTAGGATTGATAAACTCAGACTTTTGACCCGTACCAGTTGCAGGCCAGTACCCACAGACCTAGACTCTAGACTAGCTTGACTGACCCAGGCTCACGGTGCCAGGCTAGGCCCCAGGCCAGCATCTGAGACTCCAGGTTATCAGCTGACTCTTGGAGCCACAGACTCCAGCTCATCCTGCTAGGAGAATGATCTCAAAAACCCCAGCTTCTAGACTGGGTCCTACAAAACCTGGCTGCCAGTTCATCTCAGTATTGGTTGACTCCTGTAGAATCAACATCTAGGTCTGCAACTGCATATCCAGGCACCAGTTGTGCCTGCCCAAAGACTCTGAGCAGCAGATTCATCCATGGACTCCATCAGGTGGCCCACTCAGAAGCTCTGGACAGATTGACTATGGAGGGCTTTGCCTACTGAAGCCAGTCTGTAAAGACTAGGAGAGGTGCCTCTCAAATGGAAAGACATAAACACAAGGCCACAAGGATCATGGATAATGAAGGAAACAGGACATTGCCAAAGAAATCATAAAGCTTCCACGACAAATCCTAAAGAAATAAAAATCTATGAATTGTCTGAAAAAAACTAAAATACAGGTCATTTGAAATCACACAAAGGAATAAAAAGAAAAAAGAATGAAAGAGTGAATTTTGGGATATCATGAAAAGAAACAATCTAAGTCTCAGAAGGAGAACTGACCAAGAAAGGAGCAGAAAACTTATTTAAAGAAAAAATGGCTAAAAAGTTCCCAAATCTAGGGACATTTCAATATCCAATTTCATGAAGGCAATAAGTCACCACAAAATTTCAACTCAAACAATCTAACTCCAAGACACACAATAATACTGAATAAAATAAAAAAAGAGGTAGAGGGTAAACCCCTTTAATTTAAGTATGAAGGTTAAAGACAAAAGTAACTACAGAACAATAATTTGTAAATGGATATACAGTATAAATAGATGAAAAGTGAAATCAAAACAAAATATATGAGAGGAAAAAAATGTAGAACATTTCTATGTGTTTAGATTATCAACTTAAAATAGATCATTATAATTGTTTTTTCTTGTAAGCCTTATGGCACACAAAGCAAAAGCCTACTGAAGATAATTAACAGATGAAAACAATTAATACATAACATGGTGCGAGTGGTAAAGAACAGAGATGTCAATGCAGGAGACTTAAGAGACATGGGTTGGATCCCTGTCCATCACCAACTCTCAGAGTTCACTCAGACTCACGTCCATTGAGTCCGTGATGCCATCCAGCCATCTCATCCTCGGTCGTCCCCTTCTCCTCCTGCCCCCAATCCCTCCCAGCATCAGAGTCTTTCCCAATGAGTCAACTCTTTGCATGAGGTGGCCAAAGTACTGGAGTTCCAGCTTCGGCATCATTCCTTCCAAAGAAATCCCAGGGTTGATCTCCTTCAGAATGGACTGGTTGGATCTTCTTGCAGTCCATGGGACTCTCAAGAGTCTTCTCGAACACCACAGTTCAAAAGCATCAATTCTTCGGCATTCAGCTTTCTTCACAGTCCAACTCTCACATCCATACATGACCACAGGAAAAACCATAGCCTTGACTAGACGGACCTTTGTTGGCAAAGTAATGTCTCTGCTTTTGAATATGCTATCTAGGTTGGTCATAACTTTCCTTCCAAGGAGTAAGTGTCTTATATTTCATGGCTGAAGTCACCATCCACAGTGATTTTAGTGCCCCCCAAAATAAAGTCTGACACCGTTTCCACTGTTTCCCCATCTATTTCCCATGAGGTGATGGGACTAGATGCCATGATCTTCGTTTTCTGAATGTTGAGCTTTAAGCCAACTTTTCCACTCTCTTCTTTCATCAAGAGGCTTTTTAGTTCCTCTTCACTTTCTGCCATAAGGGTGGTGTCATCTGCATATCTAGGTTTTTGATATTTCTTCTGGCAATCTTGATTCCAGTTTGTGCTTCTTCCAGCCCAGCGTTTCTCATGATGCACTCTGCGTATAAGTTAAATAAGCAGGGTGACAATATACAGGCTTGACGTACTCCTTTTCCTATTTGGAACCAGTCTGTTGTTCCATGTCCAGTTCTAACTGTTGCTTCTTGACTTGCATACAGGTTTCTCAACAAGCAGTTCAGGTGGTCTGGTATTCCCATCTCTTTCAGAATTTTCCAGTTTATTGTGATCCACACAGTCAAAGGCTTTGGCATAGTCAATAAAGCAGAAATAGATGTTTTTCTGGAACTCTCTTGCTTTTTCGACAATCCAGCGGATGTTGGCAATTTGATCTCTGGCTCCTCTGCCTTTCCTAAAACCAGCTTGAATATCTGGAAGTTCACAGTTCATTTACTGCTGAAGTCTGGCTTGGAGAAGTTTGAGCATTACTTTACTAGCATGTGAGATGAGTGCAATCGTGCGGTAGTTTGAGCATTCTTTGGCATTGCCTTTCTTTGGAATTGGAATGAAAACTGACCTTTTCCAGTCCTGTAACCACTGCTGAGTTTTCCAAATTTGCTGGCATATTGAGTGTAGCACTTTCACATCATCTTTCAGGATGTGAAATAGCTCAACTGGAATTCCATCACCTCCACTAGCTTTGTTCGTAGGGATGCTTTATAAGGTCCACTTAACTTCACATTCCAGGATGTCTGGCTCTAGGTGAGTGACCATACCACTGTGATTATCTTGGTTGTGAAGATCTTTTTCACACAGCTCTTCTGTGTATTCTTGCCATCTCTTCTTAGGGGACCTCAATACCTCACTTAAACTATGGGAAGATCACCCAGACAGAAAATCAGTAATGAAACACTGGACTTGAACTATACCTTAGACCAAATGGACTTGATAGACTTGTATAAAAGAATCCACCAAACATCAGCAGAATACATATTTTTCTCAAGTGCACTTGGAGTTTTCTCCAGCACAGAGTATATTTTTAGAGAAAAATAAGCCATAGCAAATGCAAGATTGAAATCACACCAAGTATCTTTTCCAACTACAATGGTATGAAACTAGAGATCAAAAACAGGAGGAAAACTCAGAAAATGACAAATGTGTAGAAATTAGACTACCACTCCTGAAAAACCGATGAGTCAAAGAAGAAATCAAAAAGGAGATAAAATTATTTGAAAACATATGAAAATGAAAATACAAAATATCAAAACTTATGGGATGCAGCAAAAGCAACAAATTTTCATGACAAAAACTCTCACCTAAGTGGGTATAGGAGGAACATGCCTCAACATAATAAAGGTCATATATAATAAACCCACAGTTAACATCACACTCAGTAGTGAAATGTTAAAAGCTTTCCTACTAAAATGAGGAACAAGACAAAGGTGCTCATTTTACCACTCCTATTCAACATAATACTAAAATTCCTAGTCAGAGAAATTAGGTAAGAACAAATTAAATAAGAGGCATCCAAATTGGAGACGAATAAGTAAAAGTGTCTCTGCTTGCAAGTGACATGATCTTACACATAGAAAGTCCTAAAGATGACATCAAAACATTACTGACACTGAAAAGTGAATTGAGAAAAGTTGTAGGATACAAATATCAACATAGAAAATCAGCTGTTTCTATGCACTAAGAGCTAACTACTGGATAATTAAAATAATCATTTAATACAGAATCACAAATAATAAAATACTTTAACCAAGGAGCTTGCATTGTAAGTGCCTGAGTATTTTTTGTTTTTATCATAATGCAAATGCCTAACTTAAGCTTTGATTAAGAAATCCAGTTCAAAGACAGCTACTAAATACATTGCCAGTCCCATGACTAGATAAAGAGCTAGACTTTGTCCCATGCTCCTACAGCACCAACGTTCATTTTAGAGATCTTTGATTCACTTAGATAATTGACTAGTGGCTGGTGGTTTTTCTCTTCTTGCACTTTAATTCCTCATCTTATGCTTTAAATTCACCAATAATATGTGAACCCACAAAATCATAGGCTCCCATGCTGCTGCTGCTGCTAAGTCGCTTCAGTCATGTCCGACTCTGTGCAACCCCATAGATGGCAGCCCATGAGACTCCCCCATCCCTTGGATTCTCCAGGCAAGAACACTGGAGTGGGTTGCCATTTCCTTCTCCAATGCATGAAAGTGAAAAGTCAAAGTGAAGTCGCTCAGTCATGTCTGACTCTTCGCGACCCCATGGACTGCACCCACGAGGCTCCTCTGTCTATGGGATATTCCAGGCAAGAGTGCTGGAGTGGGGTTCCATTATCTTGCACTTTAATTCCTCATCTTATGCTTTAAATTCACCAATAATATGTGAACCCACAAAATCATAGGCTCCCACTGCTGCTGCTGCTGCTAAGTCGCTTCAGTCATGTCCGACTCTGTGCAACCCCATAGATGGCAGCCCATGAGACTCCCCCATCCCTTGGATTCTCCAGGCAAGAACACTGGAGTGGGTTGCCATTTCCTTCTCCAATGCATGAAAGTGAAAAGTCAAAGTGAAGTCGCTCAGTCATGTCTGACTCTTCGCGACCCCATGGACTGCACCCACGAGGCTCCTCTGTCTATGGGATATTCCAGGCAAGAGTGCTGGAGTGGGGTTCCATTGACCGCAATAAAAGCAGAGCTACCAGGCCTGAGTGTGGTATCCACTCTTGCCCACGCCTCCACCCCTCCTCATTCCACCTGAGGCCTCACTGGGTGACCCTAGGTGTGCCATGTACCCTCCAATAGCTGTGAGTAATAAGCTCTGTTGTTTCATAGTCTCTTCATGTTAATTAGTAATGAAGGCATCTTGCAATCATAAGAACTACACTGCTGGTCCAGCCACAACAATGGTTCCAAAAGGGGATAAGTCTATGGGGAACTTGTCTCAGGCCCAGGTAAGCACCGCATCCTGGTATTTCCAGCCAAGATCAATACTTTCATTAGACTGGGATCAGCATACAAACAGAGGTGAAAAATCTGTATGCAGAAAATTAAAAGACTTGGATCAATGAAATGGAATAAGTCACATGTAAGTAGAAAGATATCCTATGTTTTATGAATTGGAATAATTAATATTGTTAAAATCTCCATACACAAAGCCATTTATAGATTCAGTGCAGTCCCTATCAAGATTCCAATGACATTTTTTACAGAAGGAGAAAACAATACTAAAATCTGTTTTTTTTTTTTTTTTTTTTGGAGAGACACCAAAAGTAATTATAGTATGGGACTGGCATAAAAATAGATGGAAAGACCCAAAAATCAGAATCAAGAGCTCAGAAATAAATACAAGCATGTGCAGTGAATGAATATTTGATAGAGACAAGAATACTCAATGGGAAAAGCATAGTCTCTTCAACAAATGGTGTTAAAACTGTGTATTAAAAAAAAAAACTACATTCACAGGAAAAAGGATAAAATTCAACTCATGTTATAACACTCACAGAAATTAACACAAAATGGATTTTAAAGAATTGAATATAATCATTAATTACACGAAAAAAGGAAATCCTACCTTTTGTGACAATACAGTTGGACTTTGAGGGCATAAGCCAAGTGAAATAAATCATACAAAGACAAACTGTTTATTCTTATTTATATATGGAATCTAAAAACCTAAACTCATAGAAAGAGAGTGAAATGGTAGTTGCCAGGAGCTGAGGGGTAGGGGAATGTTGGTCAAAGGGTACAAACTTCCAGCTATAAGATCAGTTCAGTTCAGTCAGTTCAGTCGCTCAGTCGTGTCCGACTCTTTGGGACCCCATGAATCGCAGCATGCCAGGCCTCCCTGTCCATCACCAACTCCCGGAGTTCACTCAGAANAAGATAAGTATATGCAAATGACACCACCCTTATGGCAGAAAGTGAAGAACTAAAGAGACTTTTGATGAAAGTGAAAGAAGAGTGTGAAAAAGCTGGCTTAAAACTCAATGTTAAGAAAATGAGATCATGGCATCCAGTCCCATTACTTCATGGAAAATAGATGGGGAAACAATGGAAACTGTGACAGACTTCTTTTTTTTTTTTTTTTTTTTTGGGTGCTCCAAAATCACTGCAGATGGTGACTATAGCCATGAAATTAAAAGATGCTTGCTCCTTGGAAGAAAAGCTATGGCCAACAACACAGCATATTAAAATGCAGATACATTACTTTGCTGACAAAGGTCCATCTAGTTAAACCTATGGTTTTTCCAGTAGTCATGTATGGATGTGAGAGGTGAGTATAAAGAAAGTTGAGTGCCAGAATTGATGCTTTTAAACTGTGGTGCTGGAGAAAACTCTTGAGAGTCCCTTGGGCTGCAAGGAGATTCAACCAGTCCACCCTAAAGGAAATCAGTACCAAATACTCATTGGAAGGATTGATGCAGAAGCTGAAACTCCAATACTTTGGCCACCTGATGGGAAGAGCTGACTCCTTGGAAAAGACCCTGATGTTGGGAAAGGCTGAATGCAGGAGGAGAAGGGGATGACAGGATGAGATGGTTGGATGGTATCATTAACTTGATGGACATGAGTTTGAGCAAGCTTCAGGAGCTGGTGATAGATAGGGAAGCCTGGCGTGCTTCAGTCTATGGGTTCGCAAAGTCAGACATGACTGAGCTACTGAACTGATAAGTAAGTTCTGGAGATAGAATATAAGATAGTGACTATAGTTAACAGTAGTGTATCATACACTTGAAAGTTAAAATGGTAATATTGTAATGGGATGTAGGTATTAGTTAATTTAAAGTCATTTTACAATATAACCATGTATCAAATCATCACATTATATATACTAATCTTACATATATTTTAATACTATCTCAATAAAACTAAGAAAAAAAAATGAAAGTGTATATTGCTTGAGAATTTCCACAACAAATCTTTGTATTAGCCAAACAGAAAAAATACATGTAATGGATAAATAAATTAAAATTCAAACATTTGTTTAAATTTTCCTAAGAATAAAAACAAGAACTGCATGCAAAGAAGAATTAGATTGAAAGCAGAAATTTTTATCAACAATAAAGGCTGAAGCTGTATCTTCAAAATGTTAAACTTAGCACTATATACCCGGAGAAGGCAATGGCACCCCACTCCAGTACTCTTGCCTGGAAAATCCTATGGAGAAGCCTGGTGGGCTGCAGTTCATGGGGTTTCTAGGAGTTGGACACGACTGAGCGACTTGACTTTCACTTTTCACTTTCATGCATTGGAGAAGGAAATGGCAACCCACTCCAGTGTTCTTGCCTGGAGAATCCCAGGGACAGGGGAGCCTGGTGGGCTGCCGTCTCTGGGGTAGCACAGAGTCAGACACGACTGAAGCGACTTAGCAGCAGCAGCACTATATACCTACATAAATTTTCATAAGATCAAAAGGGAAATAAAGATATCATGGGCTGCAGTTCATGGGGTTTCTAGGAGTTGGACACGACTGAGCGACTTGACTTTCACTTTTCACTTTCATGCATTGGAGAAGGAAATGGCAACCCACTCCAGTGTTCTTGCCTGGAGAATCCCAGGGACAGGGGAGCCTGGTGGGCTGCCGTCTCTGGGGTAGCACAGAGTCAGACACGACTGAAGCGACTTAGCAGCAGCAGCACTATATACCTACATAAATTTTCATAAGATCAAAAGGGAAATAAAGATATCTTCAGAGAAATGGAAGGAAATTACCTTTTACAAGCTATAAAGGAGATACAGATGGCTCTTGAATGACTTAGGTTTGAACAGTGTGGGTCCACTTATAGGAGGATTATTTCAACACTAAAAACGACAGCACTACACCATCTGTAGTTGGTTGAACCTGTGGATTGGAAACCATAGATAGGAAGGAACCACAAATAAGCAGTAGCCCTGTATATAGAGGACCTATTACAAGTTATATTTGGATTTTCAAATGAGTGGAGTTTAACCTGACTGGAGAGGGGTTTCAGCTCGACCCTTGCATTTTTCAAAGATCGATAGTATATCTAAAAGAAGTACAGAAAACTAAAAGGAAGGCAGGTTAGTTAGGTCAAAGGCATTGGAAAGCAAGAAAACAATTTTACAAAAGCATTCCCTGTTAACAAATAATAATAATATCAACAATGACAAAATAATAATGGCTATTTATGAAACGACATAAAATTAATGCTGAAGGAGATCATCAGAATGAAAAGTATTCTAAGATCCTAAGTGAACATGAAAGCCGCTCAGCCATGTCTGACTCTTTGTGACCTGATGGACTGTAGCCTGCTAGGCTCTTCTATCCATGGAATTCTCCAGGCAAGAATACTGGAGTGGGTGGCCATGCCCTTCTCCAGGGGCTCTTCCTAATGCAGGGATTGAACACAAGTCTCCTATATTACAAGCAGTATCTTTACTGTCTGAGTCATCAGGGAAGCCCTAAGATTCTGACAAATATCAGTCTCAAAATACATAAAGCAAAATTTTATATTTTTAAAACAAAATTTTCCACCAAGGGCTATTAACAGAAGACAATTGAGCATTTTTACTTTGTTAAACATCCAAATTTGTTTAAATAGAAATGCACTGATTCATCAGAAGAAAATTATTTTAGTAATACTGATGTTTTGTGTTTATGTTGTAGCTTATCTAACCCATGCATATCTCTCTAAGCTTCTGAGTTATGTTTACCACAGGAAATATCCTTGCCTTCACAACCTACAGTACAGTTTTACAGCTGATATACTTCAAACTGTAAAGAAACATATATTCTCAGGACCATAAATGTAGTCTTGGTACTTAGACCTAACAAACACATAACACATGAAAATAAACTATGGTATGATCTTTCGAAGTTGTCCAAAATAACAAGGACATGTTTTTCAGAAGATTATTAAAAGATTTATATTTCATAATAATTTTTATTTGTGTGTATATATATATAGTTTCAGCAATACATGAACTGTGAAATTCCTGATGTTCAAGCTGATTTTAGAAAAGGCAGAGGAACCAGAGATCAAATTGCCAACATCTGCCAAAACTGAAAAAGCAAGAGAGTTCCAGAAAAACATCTATTTCTGTTTTACTGACTATGCCAAAGCCTTTGACCATGTGGATCACAATAAATTGTGGAAAATTCTAAAAGAGATGGGAATACCAGACCACCTGACCTGCCTCTTGAGAAACCTATATGCAGGTCAGGAAGCAACGTTAGAACTGGACATGGAAAAACAGACTGGTTCCAAATAGGAAAAGGAGTATGTCAAGGCTGTATATTGTCACCTTGCTTATTTAATTTATATGCAGAGTACATACATCATGAGAAATGCTGGGCTTGAAGAAGTACAAGCTGGAATCAAGATTGCCGTGAGAAATGTCAATAACCTCAGATATGCAGATGACACCACCCTTATGGCAGAAAGTGAAGAGGAACTAAAAAGCCTCTTGATGAAAGTGAAAGAAGAGAGTGAAAAAGTTGGCTTAAAGCTCAACATTCAGAAAATGAAGATCATGGCATCTGGTCCCATCACTTCATGGGAAATAGATGGGGAAACCGTGGAAACAGTGTCAGACTTTATTCTTTTGGGCTCCAAAATCACTGCAGATGGTGATTGTAACCATGAAATCAAGAGATGCTTACTCCTTGGAAGGAAAATTATGACCAACCTCGATAGCATATTCAAAAGCAGAGACATTACTTTGCCAATTAAGGTCCATCTAGTCAAGGCTATGGTTTTTCCAGTAGTCATGTATGGATGTGAGAGTTGGACTGTGAAGAAAGCTGAGTGCCGAAGAATTGATGCTTTTGAACTGTGGTGTTGGAGAAGACTCTTGAGAGTCCCTTGGACTACAAGGAGATCCAACCAGTCCATCCTAATGGACATCAGTCCTGGGTGTTCTTTGGAAGGACTGATGCTAAAGCTGAAACTCCAGTACTTTGGCCACCTCATGCAAAGAGTTGACTCATTGGGAAAGACTCTGATGCCAGGAGGGATTGGGGGCAGGAAAAGAAGGGGATGACAGAGGATGAGATGGCTGGAGGGCATTACTGACTCGATGGACGTGAGTTTGAGTGAAATCCAGGATTTGGTGATGGACAGGGAGGCCTGGTGTGCTGTGATTCATGGAGTTGCAAAAAGTAGGGCATGACTGAGTGAATGAACTGAACTGATATATAGTAAAAGGGTGGTTCCAGTTAGAAATTTTATTAATAAAATTCTTTAATATATTAATGACACCAAGATACCAAAGAAACTGTCATCTTTAGAAACCCGAATTCAATATGTACAGGACAATAAGTTCTATGCTTTTCACTTACCATGCCATACTATTTGAAATTTCTTGTCATTGTGATAAATAATAGTAGAACTAATCTGTAAAGGAAGGCATCTAGAATAGGTCACTATCTATTTACCTAAAGAAAGCAAAGGGAAAAATTAAAAATACTTGAAAATGATATACATGTTAGACATAAAATATAAAGAAATAAAGAGTTCCCATGGATACCTAATATTATGTAAGATATGACTCACTATAGCAACCAAGGTCTAAAATACATAGGAATTAATTTATTAAGAAATGTTTATGAAAGTTATCACAAAACTTTGCAAAGGAACAAAGTATTTTTAAAAGCAAATATAAGAAACACCCCAAATTTCTGAATGAAAAGAATTCCATTTCTAAAAATTATCTGTAAATATAATGAAATTCTAATCAATATCCAAAAGAGAACTTGGCAAAAATTATTTTAAGCCTTATCTGAAAAAATAGTTGGTGCTATCCTCATGCTCTATCCCCTAGAGAAAGTCATGCTTGAGAGAATTATTTGGACTATATTTTACACGTCTCTGAGGAAGATATTACATATATGGATGGAAAATTGGCATGTTACTGTGTATCTTGATAAATGCCCTATTCCACACTAATTTTTTACAATGCTACTAAGTAGGAAATCATGTTTCAAAATTTAATGTACACTGCATAGATCTTGGTACTCAGAACTGCAAATAAACAGTGGACCAAGTTTCAACATCTAAGTTTTTCTCTCATAAATGGGAGATAAATACTGATATTTACTGACTACTTATAATTTTCTAGGGACTTTACATGTATTTCCTCATACAATCTTTATGCAAACATCATGAGATAAAT
The DNA here is from genome assembly GCA_006408695.1 of Aepyceros melampus. Lineage (NCBI taxonomy): Eukaryota > Metazoa > Chordata > Mammalia > Artiodactyla > Bovidae > Aepyceros > Aepyceros melampus. The sequence goes on from SJXQ01007784.1 coordinate 255,470, forward strand.
ATTATCAGTAGTTCCATGAAAAAATTCAAGCTCAAAGAAATTCAACACCAGATTTTCAACTACTTATTGGTGAACTTGATCAGTCCCAGGATTTGGAGGCTTAAATTCAGGTCACTTCACTCTTACTGTTGTTTTCTTATGGTTTTATTGCTTTTTTATCACTTTAATAATTTTTAATAATCTTACAATATTTCTAGTTAGATCATTCTTCTCTTCATATTATCTGCCAATTCTCGTGTTACTTTATTTGCTATGTTTAGTTGAAATTCTATTTATTTATTTATTATTTTCAATACAGGACACTGAAGTTGTCATAGAAATGTTATTTTGGAGGTATTTTTGGATTGTTTAATTAAGGGAATTTCAAGGACTTCAGTGATCCTGGACCAACTTTCACCCGGAATTTTTGCTATGAGTTTCTCAACCATGCAAAATATGTGCATTTTCTCTCTATACCTTCATGTAAGGAATGCCTGGAATTCCAAATTTCCCTTAAGTGACATTTTCCCTTAAAAGCAAAATACAAAAATCCTTGTACTTTTTAAAGAAAAAGGGTTGGGGTGAGGAGTGCTGAGTTTTCTGTAGGTGCTTACCTTGCACAGCCCTGAGGCCATGCTGCAAACCCTGGTAAATCTTCATGAGATTCAGAGTCCATGTCTCCAGCCCTTATAGGACCTTCTAGAACGCCAGTCTCTCAACCACTTGGCTATCAACTCTGACCTATCACTTTTGCACTGGTTTTGTAACAGTGCAAGTTCACTTAATTCTTTTTAGCTTAGCTATTTAGCTGTTTTAATCTAGCATTTCCACATATATTTAAAGGAACATTGCCTTTTCCCTCTGTTTTCACATGAACTAAATCTTGGGACCCCACGCTCTTCCCTTGTTTTATGGCTCTGTTGACTGAGAACTGTTCCTTCCCACTGACATTTTTTTTTAAGATTCCTATCCATATATTTTTTGTTGTCTTACCTCTTCCTTATGTATTGATTTCTTCTATCTTCTCCCCTTTCCCTGGGATGCACCTTCCTCTTTACCTATGTTCAACATCAGCCAACTCCATTTCTCCATCATTTTTTCCACTTTCCATGTAACTTATTATCTTTGAGCTATAAATTTTGTTTCTTGTCTCCTGTTATATAAGGATAAAAGTCACAGCTGGAATATTATGCTATTTTTCGTGTGCTTCATTGGTTCACTCAGAACACTACAAGAAATTACAACCAAAATGGGGCTTTAGGGATCAAATTATGATGAAAAATTAATTAAGTTAATTAACTGCAACTTGGAGTTTGAATGAACAGAACTCTTTCAGGTAATTAGCACACCTACAAGCTAGGGACTGTATTATTTTGGGTGTAACAGTGTGAAGCTTAAACTGAAATCAGATAATTTACGGAAAACTCTTTCTCAACTATAAGTTCTAAATTAATATGAAGTACTTCATTTTTAAAGGTAAGATTTGTTAAATATGTCAAGATAGTTTTAGAATGAAAATATTCTATAAATTTTGTTAATTACAATGTAGAATGATAGGTTAAAATCACAGCAAAGATATTTTAGTTGAGATAAAGATAAGACTGCTCTATCATTTGGAGGTCACCTTTGAGCAGGATCTCAGTTTGTATAATAGAAAGAACAACAGCTCACAACTACTTTGTATTTAACATACGCCAGGGACTATTTTAAGTGACTTACTTTTATTCATTCATCTCCTTTTAAAATGACTCTAAAATAGGTTATATTTCTATTTCATTTTTCATGTGAGAAACTAAGGCACAGACATGTTAAGTAACTTGTTCATGGTCACATAAACATTGAGATTAGGAGTTGGGATTTAAATTAGATAAACTGTCTTTGTTCTGGGCTTTGAGGAAATATTACACTTTCAAGAATTTTACTTGAAATGTATAGCAACCATACTATAAGAACCATGAGTTCTAGAATGAGCAAAATCAATTGAAACCTATCTTTCATTTAAGTATATGTTAATATTTTAATGTTATAAATACCTATAGTTGACACAGATAATACTTGCAGGATTTTTTTTCAAAACCGAAAAGTATTCTTTAATATATAGTAATTATGAGTGTGTGCTGTCCCAGTTGAATGTAATCATTTTAGAAATACCATGAGAAGAGAGGCAAGATCATTAAGATAGTCTATGAAGAGAAATTAGAGGAAAGTCTCCACACTGGGCCATCTTTAACTGGTGGTGTTCCAAGAATTCATTACTGCTACCTATGGCTTTATTAACATAAAGGAAAACAGACAGGAAAGAAAACAATAACCACATATAAATGAAATTATTTTGAAATACTTATCCTCAGATACTAAAATGAAAAGGTTTTAGTATTTCCTATCCAACCAGTCCATTCTGAAGGAGATCAGCCCTGGGTGTTCTTTGGAAGGAATGATGCTAAAGCTGAAGCTCCAGTCCTTTGGCCACCTCATGTGAAGAGTTGACTCTTTGGAAAAGACTCTGATGCTGGGAGGGATTGGGGGCAGGAGGAGAAGGGGACGACCGAGGATGAGATGGCTGGATGGCATCACCGACTCAATGGATGTGAGTCTGAGTGAACTCTGAGAGTTGGTGATGGACAGGGAGGCCTGGTGTGCTGCGATTCATGGGGTCACAAAGAGTCGGACACGACTGAGCGACTGAACTTTCACTTTCATTATGGGAATATACTTGAGATTATGTCAATACCCCATTTCCAGCATACTTTCACCCACTAACTTTAGCATCCATTGATAATTCTTTCCCAAATAATTATACCTACAGTCTTCAACAAATTTCAATTTTATTTTTCTATAATTTCTTCTACAATTATTAATTTGAATTGTCACTTCTCTCTCATTTATTTATTCATATATATAGATGGATATATGTATACACACATATATATGTACATTCATTATAAACTCATTACTACTGAGTTTAAACTGAGTTTATTACTACATTATAATCCAATACATTTATAATACATTATAAATCCATTACTACTGTCATTTTTTTTTTTTTTTTTGGTCATTTGTCATTACTACTGTCATTACTACTGCTCTAACTGTACCGGATATTTGGCCATTGGTGCATGTTCCAATAATCTTTTGAGCACTTCCTTACTTTATACCACTGTAAGATGTTCCTATACTATCATGTACTTTCATTTCCTAGAATCTGCCATTTTGCCTGAGAGCTCTGGTTCCATTGGTTGTAAAGTATCATTAAGAAACCAAAAAGCATGCCAATTGCTACTTGGTTTTGTTTCCAGACCCTTTCAGGAGACAGAGCTAGAAAATACATGTATAATACACACACACATATTTATCTCCATATGTGTAAATATATCTTATTTGTTCATCTAAATATATTAAACTCAAATTTATACTGATATTTCTAATTCTACTTCAACAACTTCCAGTCTCCTTTCCTTAATTCCAACTCCTTTTCTCCGCTGTAAGAAACCTGACACTATTTTCTTATTTGCTCAATTGAAAATACAGTTTCTCAATTACCAACCCATTTTCCTAGTGGAAATGCTAGTTATGTAAAGTTGTTTTTGTCTGTTTTTAGATTAATCAAAATACTGTTTTGCAAGTTCCTTATAGTAATTCTTTTTTTCCTTCATCCCTTCAATAAAGTTATGTTATTCATTTATAACACTATTAAGTTAATTTATACTCTTTGTATTATATTTTAGGTTCCCTCACCAAATCCTGTTTTCTTTAATTAATTAATTACAAACAATTTGGAGTATTTTAACTCAGAAAAACTCATATTTGGCTTTGAGTTCTGTTGTTGCCATGATGAAATTTTTAACTTTGGACCAAAGGCCCCTTTTTTGCAAAAACTATGTGGTCGGGCCTGCGTCCTAATGAAGGTATCAATATACTCTTACTAATAGTTTCCATGTCCACCTGTTACAACACCTCAAAATAACTCAAATATCTTTCACCATCCCTTACTTATCATCCACTTCTCCTTTTTCAAGGAAAGTTTACTGTTGAGTTATTAATTCCATTACCTCCTAGTTCTTGCTGCTGCTGCTGCTAAGTCGCTTCAGTCGTGTTCGACTCTGTGCGACCCTATAGACGACAGCCCATGAGGCTCCCTCGTCCCTGGGATTCTCCAGGCAAGAACACTGGAGTGGGTTGCCATTTCCTTCTCCAGTGCATGAATGTGAAAAAGAAAGTGAAGTCGCTCAATCATGTCTGACTCTTAGCGACCCCATGGACTGCAGCCTACCAGGCTCCTCCGTCCATGGGATTTTCCAGGCAAGAGTACTGGAGTGGGGTGCCATTGCCTTCTCCTCCTAGTTCTTAGGAAATATTTTTTGTATAGTTCATTAATTATTTCATCTTTAACTTCTTCAAACATACTCATATGTCTGAAACATAGTGAGCTAAAAAAACTATCCTTACTTGATAACTCACCAAGCTCAAACTGTGTTTATTTAAATCAGATACCTCAAGAATGCTTTTATTTTCTTTATACGCACACTATTCCATAAAATTTTACTTAGGAATAAATCTCCCTAAGAAAGTAAAATATCTATACTCAGAAAACTATAAAACACTGATAGAAGGAACCAAAGTGGACACAAACATGTGGAAAAATATACCATGTTCTTGGATCGGAAGAATCAATATAATGAAAATGAGTATACTGCCCAAAGCAATCTACAAATTCAGTGCAATACCTATCAAATTACCAATGACATTCTTCACAGAATTGAAACAAGAAAAACTTCCATTTTGTGTAGAAATACAAAAGAAGCTGAATAGCCAAAGTAATCTTGAGAAAGAAAAACAAAGCTGGAGGAATCAGGCTCTCTGACTTCAGACTATACTACAAAGCCACAGTAATCAAAATAGTATGGCACTGGAACAGAAAAAGAACTATAGATGAGTGGTACAGGATAGAAAGCCCAGAGTTAAACCTATGCACATATGGTCATATAATCTATGACAAAGGAGGTAAGAATATACAATGAAGCAAAGACAGCTTCTTCAACAAGTGCTGCTGGGAAAACTGGACAGCTAAATGTAAAAGAATGAAATTAGAACACTACCTAACATGGTACACAAAAATAAACTCAAAATTGATGAAAGACCTGAATAGGAGACTGGACAATATAAGACTCTTAGAGGAAAACATAGGAAAAACACTATTTGACATAAATCACAGCAAGATCATTTTGACCCACCTCTAAAATAATGAAAATAAAAACAAAATAAACAATTGGGACCTAATTAAACTTAAGAGCATTTGCACACCAAAGGAAACCACAAACAAGATGAAAAGACAATCCTCAAATGGGAGAAAATATTTTCAAATGAAGCAACAAATGGTTAATTTCAAAAATATACAAATAGCTTATGGAGTTTAATAGCAAAAAACCAGCAATCCAATAAAAAAAATGGGTGTAAGACCTGAAGAGACATCTCTCCAAGGGAAACATGCAGATGGCCAAGAGGCACATGAGAAGATGCTCAACATCACTATCAGAGAAATGAAAATCAAAACTACAATGAGGTATCTCCTCACACTGACCAGAGTGGCCATCAACAGCAACAATAAATCTACAAACAATACAGGAGAGGGTTGGAGAAAAGGGAACCCTTTTATTCTGCTTTTGGGAAGGTAAATTGATTCAGCCCATACAGAGAACAGTATGGTGGTTCCTTAAAAAAAACACACTAAAAACAGAGAACTACCATATGACCCAGCAATCCCACTACTGGGCATATACCCTGAGAAAACCATAATTTAAAAAGACACATGGACTCCAATGTTCACTGCAGCACTATTTACAATAGTTAGGACATGGAAGCAGCCAAGATGTCCATCAACAGATGAATGGATAAAGAAGATGCGGGGTGTGTGTGTGTGTGTGTGTGTGTGTGTGTCTGTGTGTCTGTGTGATGGAATATTACTTGGCCATAAAAAAGGAATGAAATTGAGTTACTTTAAGTGATATGGATGAACCTTGACTCTATCAGACTGAAGTAAGTCAGAAAAACAAATTGTATATTAACATATATATATGGAATCTATTAATAGAAAAATGTTACTGTTGAACCTATTTGCAGGGCAGGAATGGAGTTATACTAAGATGTAGAGAATGGACTTGTGAAAAACTGGGGGAAGGAGAGGGGGATATGAATTGAGAGAGTAACACTGACATATATACATTACCATGAGTAAAACAGATAGCTAGTGGGAAGCAGTGTATAACACAAGGAACTAGCTCAATGCTCTGTGATGTGGAATGGAGGGCTGGGAGGAAGGCTTAAAAGGGATGGAATAAATGTATACACATGGCTGATTCACAATGTTGTACAACAGAAACTAACACAACATTGTAAAGCGATTGTATTCCAATAAAAATAGAGAAAAAAATTACAGTACAGCTTTAGTTCCTTGAAATTTCATTTTTAAAGCCCAAAAATGATCTACTGATTGCCCAAATCAGCACACTTTCCCTAGCTTTTCATACTTCCTTCATAATGTTGTTAACCCCTGTTTTCTACTTAATCTTTCTCAACTGCCTGTCATGATAAAAATATTCATCTTTTCTTTATTTTCTCTGATGCTTCCTGTTACCCAGTCTGCTTTTGTGTGAATCTAAATAGGACACATACCTTAAGGCCCAATCAATCCTCAAACAAAAGAAACCGGTAGAAAATCTAAAAGCAGGATCCAGAAGTAGAATCCAAAACCAAAAGGAGTGCTGAAGAAAAAGCAGAAACTAAGAATTTCCCAGGGCTGAGCTATAGAAACTTGGAATTTCTATTCAGAGTTTTGCTACTGAAGTGCTTCATTCATGTCATTCCTGATATTCAGGGAGGTTTCAAATTCCCAAAAGAAAGGATCTTATTGAGTTATCTTATGCTTTGGATCAATCATTTTTGGCACCATACAAGGTCTGGAATAGAGTCTTGGTTAGTTCTAGAAGTTGGAGAAGACCACGGTTGGCATCTCCTACAAGTATTCATTGTAAATATCTCCTACATTCCTGCACTGAAAATAATTTCTGGACTTCCATTCTGTATGATACAGTTTAAAGCACACACTGAAAACTAGCTAGTTAGTTCACAGAGACATGGCTGAATGAACATAAAATCATACATGTGTCTCAGATAAGAGTTAAGAGTTTCAAGGAAGAAAATACACAGTAACAGTTTTCAAGTATTTTAAAAGTATGAGTTAGAAAAAGTCAACTAATTTTCATACCTCCAGGGAATAGAAAGAATATCACAGTGTAAAATATGTGTGATTGTATTTCTGTGGCTCAAGTAAAGAGGAATATTTTATTTTTTTATTGAAGTATAATTGAGTTAAAATACTATACTAGTTCCAGGTGTGGCACACAGTGATGCAACAATTTTGTACATTACAAAATGACCACCACTTTAAATCCAGTTACCATGTTACCACACAGTTATTACAATTTCACTGACTATATTCCCTATACTGTATATAATATCCCAGTGACTTAATTTATAACTGGAAGTTTGTACCTCCTAATCTACTTGTCCTATTTTGCTCATCCCATAACCTCCCTCTCCTCTGGCATCTACTGAATTGTTTTCTGTTTTAGAATTCTATTTGCCTTTTTTTCTCATTCATTTTATCTTTAACAAGATCAGATAGTAGCTGTCTTTGTCCTTCTGAATTATTTCACTTTATAACACCCTCTAGGTCCTTGTTAAAAATGGCCAGATTTGTTTTTATGTTTTATTCCTGTGTGTGTATCTCACATCTTTCTTATTAATTCAACTATCAGTGAACAGTGCAGTGAACTTTGGGATGTATATGTCTTTTCAAATTAAGGTTTTCATTTTCTTTGACTAAATACCCAGAAGTGGAATGGTTGGATCCATGTTAGTTTTTTTTTTTTAATTTTTTGAGGAATTTCCCAACTGTTTTCCACAGTTACTGTACAAATTTACATTCCCACCAATAGTGCACCAATGTTCCCCTCTCTCCACATCATCACCAACACTTGTTATTTATCTTTTTGATAACAGTCATCTGATAGGTGCGAGATTGTATGTCACTGTGGTTTTGATTTATAGTTCCTTGATGATGAATGATACTGAGCATCATTTCACCTGTCTGCAGGTCATCTGTCTTCTTTGAAAAAATGTCTATTCAGGTCTTTTGTCCATATTTTAAGTAGACTTGGAGGATTATTGGGTTTTATGAGTTCTTTATATATTTTGGATAGTAACCCCTTATCAAATACATCATGTGCAAATGCCTTCTCACTGCATTAGGCTGCCTTTTCTTTTTGTTGACAATATGGTTTCTTTTGCTGTGCACAAAAACGTTTTAGTTTAATATACTGCCATTTGCTTAGTTTTCCTTCTGATGCCCTTGCTTGAAGAGACACATCCAGAAAATACTGCAAAGACCAATATCAAACAGCAATTTCTGTATGTTTTCTTCTAGGTGTTTTATAGATTCAGGTCTTATATTTAAGGTTTAATTCATTTTGAATTTATTTTTGCATGTGATGTAGGAAAATGGTCTAGTTTCATTCTTTTGTGCAGTTGTCCAGTTTTCAGAACATCATTTTATTAAAGAGACTGTCTTTTCCCCCATTTTCTATTTTTGCCTCCTTTGCCAAAAGATTAGTTAATTGTATAAGCATAGATTTATTTGCAGCTTCTCTGTTCTGTTCCATTGACCTATGTGTCTGTTTTTGTGCCAGTATCATACTGTTTATGGTACGATACCTACAGCTTTCTTCCTTCTCAATACTGCTTTTGACTTTTTAGGGTGTGCTGTTTCCACAAAGTTTAGGATTGTTTACTCTTGTTCTCTAAAAACTGCCATGGGTATTTTGATCAGGATTACATTGAATATATAGATTGCTTTGTGTAACAATAGTAATTCTGCCAATCCATGAAGTCTATCTTTTCATTTGCTTCATCTTCAGTTTCTTTTATTGATGTCTTATAGCTTTCAGAATACAGATTTTTCACCTCCTTAATTAAATTTATTCCTAGGTATTGTATTCTTTGGTATAATTGTAAATGAGATCTCCTTAATTTTGCTTTCTGATAGTTTGCTACAGAAATAAAACAGATTTCTATATCTTTACTTTGTATGCTGCAACATTATTGAATTCATTTGTTTGTTTTAATACTTTTTTGGTAGCATCTTTAATATTTTCTATATATCTTCTCATGTAACTTGCAAAGAGTAACAGTTTACTTCTTCCTTTCCAATTTGGATTTCTTTTATTTATTTTTTTCTTATCTGATTGCTGCAGCCAGCATTTTCAAAATGTTGAATATGCCTTGCAAGAATGGGCATCCTTGATTTCTTCCTGATCTCAGAGGGATAACTTTGTTTTCCATCATTTAGGATGATGTTATCTATGAGTTTATTATGTATGACTTTTTTATGTTGGCATATGTTACTCTCTATACCTACTGTGTTCAGAGTTTTTATCACAAACAGAGGCTGAATGCTGCCAAACACTTTTCTGCATCTATTAAGATGATTGTATAATTATTATACTTTGCTTTATTAATGTGATGTAACATGTTGCTTGAGCTGAAGACACTGAACCATTCTCCCATCTTTGGAATAAATCACACTTGGTCATGGTATAACTATCCTCTTATTCAAATGTTGAATTTATTTTGCTAATTTTGTGTTGAGAATAGTTGCATTTAAGTTCATTAAGGATAATGGCCTGGATTTTTTTTTTTGGTTGTATCTTTATCTGGTTTTGGTATCAGTCAGGGTAATGTTGGTCTCAGAAAATGACTTCAGAAGTGTCCCTCTTCAATTTAAAAAAAAAATTGAGAAAAATAGGTATTAATACTTCTTTAAAAGCTTGATAGAAATCACCTGTGAAGAGAAGCCATTTAGACTTGAACTTTTACTTGTTGGAAGTTTTTTTGATTATTGATTCACTGAATTATGAAATAATTCTATTCATATCTTCTGCTTTTTCCTGATTTATCTTAGAAGGGTGGATGTTTCTAAGAATTTATTCTAGGTTTCTCAATTTGCTAACATAATTGTTCACAGCAGTCTCTAATGATTCTTTGTTATTTCTCTGATATGGGTTATAATTTCTCTTTAGTTTCAGATTTTATTTACTCGAATACTCTTTTTTTTTTCTTGATGAGTCTGGCTAAACTTTTATCTATTCTATATTTTCAAAGAACTAGCTTAGTATCATTGATATTTTTCTATTTATTAGTATCTATTTCATTTTTTTGTGCTCTGATCTTTATTATTTCCTTACTTCTATGAACTTTAGGCTTTGTTTTTTCTTCTTTTCTGGTTCCTTAGGTATGTAGTTCAATTGTTTATTTAGAATTTTTCTCATTTCTTGAGGTAAGGCTGTTCACTATGAGTCCCTCTTATAATTGCTTTTGCCATATTCCATTGATTATTCTATTGCAAAACTAAGACTTAAATTGAAGCAAAGAAAGCAAAGAGAACTACTAGGCCATTCAGGTATGACCTGAATCAAACCCCTTATTTGGAAGTGATAAAGAGATTCAAGGGGTTAAATGTGGTTGACAGAGTTCCTAAAGAACTATGAACAGAGGTACATAACATTGTGCAGGAGATGGTGACCAAAACCATCCTCAAAAATAGAAATGCAACAAGGTAAAACGGTTGTCTGAGGAGGCCTTACAATAGCTGAGAAAAGAAATGAAAGGCAAAGGAGAAAGGGAAAGATATACCAAGCTGAATGCAAAGTTCCAAAGAATAACAAGAAGAGAGAAGGAAAACTTCTTAAGTGCAGAATGCAAAGAAATAGAGGAAAACAACAGAATGGGAAAGACTAGAGATCTCTGAAAAAAAAACTAAAAATACCAAGAGAACATTTCATGAAAAGATGGACACAATAAAGGATATAAACAGTAAGGACCTAACATAAGCCAGAAGAGACTACGAAGAGGGGGCAAGGAAAAAAGGTCTTCACGACTGGGATACCCATGACAGTGTGGTCACTCACCTAGAACCAGGCATGCTTGAGTGTGAAGTGTGAAGTTAAGTGAGTCTTAGAAAACAGTACTAGGAACAAAGTTAGTGGAGGTGGTGGAATTCCAGGTGAGCTATTTCAAATCCTAAAAGATGGTGCTGTTAAAGTGTTGTACTCAATAGGCCAGCCAATTTGGAAAATTCAGCAGTGGCCACATGATTAGAAAAAGTCAGTTTTCATTCCAATCCCAAAGAAAGGCAACGCCAAAGAATGTTCAAACTACTGCAGCATTGCACTCATCTCACACACATGCAAAGAAATCCTCAGAATTCTCCAAGTGTGGCTTCAACAGTAAACCAGGAACTTCCAGATGTACACCTGGATTTAGAAAAGTCAAGGGAACCAGAGATCAAATTGCCAATATCACTGGATCACATAAAAAGCAAGATAATTCCAGAAAAATATCTACTTATGCTTCACTGACTGCGCTAAAGCCTTTGTATGGATCACAAAACTGTGGAAAATTCTGAAGAGTTGGGAATACCAAACCACTTTACCTGCCTCCTGAAAAACCTGTATGCAGGACAAGAAGCAACAGTTAAAACTTGACATGGAACAATGGACTGCTTCAAAATTGGGAAAGATGTAAGTCAAGGCTGCATACTGCCACCCTGATTATTTAACTTATATACAGAGTATATCATGGGAAATCCTGGGCTAGATGAATCACAGGCTGGAATCAAAATTGCTGGGAGAAATATCAATAACCTCATATATGCAAATGACACCACACTTATGGCAGAAAGCAAAGAAGAATTAAAGAGCCTCTTGATGAAAGTGAAGAGGAGAGTGAGAAAGTTGGCTTAAAACTCAACATTAGGAAAACCAAGATCATGGCATCTTGTCCCATCACTTCATGGCAAATAGATGGGGAAACAATAGAAACAGTGGGAGATTATTTTGGGGGGTTCCAAAATAACTGAAGATGGTGACTGCAGCCATGAAAAAAGATGCTTGCTCCTTGGAATAAAAATTATGACCAATCTAAACAGCATATTAAAAAGCAGACCAGTGTATTGAGACGTCCCTGAGGGATGGGGTGGGGAGGGAGGTGGGAGAGGGGTTCAGGATGGGGGACACACATGCACGCATGGTTGATTCATGTCAATATATTTGAAAAACCACTACAATACTTTAAAGTAATTATCTTCTAAGTGAAATAAATAAATTAATTCAAAAATTAAAAAAAAAAAAAGCAGAGACATTACTTTACCAACAAAGATCCATCTAGTCAAAGCTGTGGTTTTTCCAGTGGTCATGTATGGATGTGAGAGTTGGACTATAAAGAAAGCTGAGGGCCAAGGAATTGATGCTTTTGAACTGTGGTGTTGGAGAAGACCTTGAGAGTCCCTTGGACTGCAAGGAGATCCAACCAGTCATTCCTAAAGGAGATCAATCCTGAGTATTCATTGGAAGGACTGATGCTGAAACTCCAATAGTTTGGTCACCTGATGCAAAGTGCTGACGCACTGGAAAATAACCTAATTCTGGGAAAGATTGAGGGCAGTATGAGAAGAGTGACAGGATGAGACGGTTGGATGGCATCATTTACTCAATGGGCATAAGTTTGAAGAAACTCCAGGAGACAGTAAAGGACAGGAAAACCTGGAGCACTGCAGTTCATGAGGTTGCAAAGTGTCAGACACGAGTAAGCAACTGAACAACAACATTAATTTTTCAAAGTTTTGTTTCCATTTTCATTAGTCCCAGGGTATTTTTAAATGTTCTCTCTGATTCTATCCCTTTGATTGCTGAATACATGATTACTGACAGGTATGTACTTGCCATTTTATTTCTTGTTTTCTGGTTGTTTATGTAGTTCTTTTCTTTTTCTTTCTTATTATAGTCTCTTCCCTTATGGTTTTAGAATTTTTAAAATGTTATACTTGGGTTTCTCATGTGTGTGTGTGTGTGTGTGTGTGTGTGTGTGTATGCATATATTACATGTTTATGGTTTATAGTTATCATAAGGTTCATGAATATTGACTTATATACATGTGGTTTATTTAGGGCTGCTCATCATAAGTTTGAATGAATTCTAAAAGCACTATATTTCCTTCCTTCTATGCTTTTATGTTTTTAACATGATACTTTACATCTTTTCATTTTGTGTATTCTTTAACTAATTGTAGTTATAGTTGACTTTATACTTTCTTTTAATCTTCATATTTACTTTTTAAGGGGTTGATCCATGCTTTTACTACAAAATTGACTTTACCAATAGGATTTTTTTATAGATGTTCTTATGTTTATTTATGGCCTTTTCCTTTCTGCTTAAAGAAGACCCTTTAAGAGTCTTTAAGATCCTTTCTTCAGACTGAAATTTTGTGGCCCCCAACGTTAGTTAGTGACAGAACCAAATAGAAATACCCTTTATGAATGCTACACAGACCTAGCACAGATTACAGCATCTACAATAAACATAGGAACATACTAGGTCACAAGCCAAAACACTGGTTAATATTAGTCCTTAATGTCAGAAACTTTTCTGACAGGCTGTAAAGTTTGCCAGAGCACTCTGTTCTGTGGGGAAAAAACCTAAGCTGGCATTTTTTTTCCACTCAGGCTAATAAAAAAAAAAAACAACTTTATATAATTTTTAAATTGCAAAAATAATATAAAGGAAATAAAAACAGAAGAAAAATTATCCCCACTTGAATACAACTATGTTGATTTATCTAATTCCAATATTTATTACTTTTAAATGTGTTTTTACATGGCTTATATACACACACTTCCCATATGTAAAATTCAGCACCTTTATTTTTTTCTCTTATCACACATCCTCAAATAGTCCTCTACTTTCCCTTTGAAGGAGTCAAAGAATTTTAAGAAAATTGTATCTTAATGAAGTTTTTTTTGTTTTAAGAAGTAGCAGAATGTGATTGCATTTTTCTCATAGCAATCTTTAGGTGTATCTACATCTCCATTTATAACTTGAGAAGATTTGCTAACCACTTGGGATGAAAGGCTGTGTCTTTCCTCCACAGTCATTCTCATCTGTAAATAGTTTAGGGCAGAGCAGATTTGTGACTGTACTCCCACCAATGTCTTAGCCATGTATCACAGGTTCTTTTCATAGGTAATGTTCCTCCTCAGAATAATAGTAATGCTTTTCCTCTCCAGAGGGCTACATATGGTACATTGCTTTTCCCCTCTAATAAATAACACAAATAAATGCAAAGTGTCTATTGCAAACTTGCATTTAAACCCTATATATGATACACATACTTTCCTCTTTGGGAAACAATTATCTTTTTCTTTCAGAAGTGAGTCTATATTTTGGTCAGAATATTATCTATTTAAAGTTAATCCCTTTGTGAAAACTAAGCAAGAGATGTTAGGAAATTGTTACTCTGGTAAAAATGAGCACATGAGCTGTAGAAGGGCTATAACAGTTTAAAATAACGGAACATTCAGGTTAATGTCACAGAAAGGGAGAAGATGATGTAACAGAATATTTTTATTTTGAATGGTATCTTTAAGCATATTTGAATACTAACACTATCTGTGGACCAGAATATCCAATCATTCATCCTTTATTAAATGTTAACTTATGTTGACTATGTGTGTGACAATGACAAAATCATTTAGTCTGAGCTTACTCATCAGTACACTAAATGATAGTTTCTAAAGATTCCTTCCTGTTCTTTAAATGTAGTCTGTTATTCATGATTGCCACCATCACCATCACCTCCAGCAACATATATTAAAATCACAAGATTTCTTAGTGAGAATAGAAAAGATTATTAAACAGAGCCCCTCCTGCCAATGGGCCTAAATCTATAGTAATGAAATACAGCTAAATTGGGATAATAAATGACAATAATACATAAATTAAACATTTAACATATACAAATAATCACTAATTCACCAACCTTTTCAGGTAAGATATTTTACAAATATTGGTCTTGTGATTGAAATATAATATTTATATTTATAGTCTCTATTTCTTTGAAATAAGGTGAAGTAGAATGATGATCTATGTTTAAAAAATCCTTCCAGTATTTTTTTTTTTAATTTTTCAAATCAGTCATTATGGTCTTACTTACTCATGGTCTTGTTCAGTTGCTGAGTCATGTCTGACTCTTTTGTGACCCAGTGGACTGTAGCCTGTCAGTCTCCTCTGTCCATGGGATTTTCCAGGCAAGAAAACTTGAGTGGGTTGTCATTTCCTTCTTCAGGGGATCTTCCCAACTCAGAGATCAAACTCACCTCACCTGTACTGGCAGGCAGATTCTTTACCATTGAGCCACCAGGAAGCCCTATATTTGGCCTTGCTGCTAAGTCGCTTCAGTCATGTCCGACTCTATGTGACCCCATAGACGGCAGCCCACCAGGCTCCCCCAACCCTGGGATTCTCCAGGCAAGAACACTGGAGTGGCTTGCCATTTCCTTCTCCAATCATGAAAGTGAAAAGTGAAAAGTGAAAGTGAAGTCATTCAGTCATGTCCGACTCTTCACAGCTTCATGGACTACAGCCCACCAAGGCTCCTCCATCCATGGGATTTTCCAGGCAAGAGTACTGGAGTCGGGTGCCATTGCCTTCTCCGATATATGGCCTTACTTATGCATAAACTTAAAGATATTTTTCTTTGGTGACCAAATACTGAGAGCATCAAACTTAGCTTTCCGAGTCCAACACCTGTCACAATTAATAATTAAATACTTATAAATATATGTTTATATGTAATTATACTTTTAATTATGTAATTACACTTATAATCAATTATAAATGTAATAGTAACATACAATTATAATTTTACATGTAAAATATAAATATGTAATATGTAATATAAATTGTATATGCAATATACAATTATGCATTATTTATTTATAATTGTTTTAAGTATGTTTGAGAACAAATTTAACTGATTCTTGTTAAGCATATGAGGACTTCATGGGAGCAGAAGTGCACAGGTGCACTAAAGAGAGGCCTATGAGCAATATTCACTAGGCCTTAGACAGTCATTTGCACAGGGACAGGGAGTTCTTGTTAAAGCAGCAGTTAATGCTCAGTGGAGACAGAGCAAGAGAATTTCTATTCTATCTGGAGACAAAACACAAGCATATAAAAAAGTATGCAAAAATAGAAATCGCTATGGAACAATGTGGTGAATATAGAAATATGCAATCCAATGCCTAACAAATAAATGGGCACTGTATGGTAAACAATGAATCCAGAAAGAACCTTCCAAGGTAAATAGTGTTAGGAGGTAACAGCTCTTTTCCACTCATAAATACTCCTTCCACATGACAGGAAGTATAATTAGCAGTGCAATCGTGTTCTCTCTCTGCCTCTTTAATCCTCCCATCCCAGAGGAATTCAATGCATTTTCTCATCAGAAAATTTCGGTTTAACATTTCCCTTCTTCTCTTTTGGGAATTACCTGCATGAGTAGAGTATGCTTGCTCTCTTAAGATTAGCTCTATCTCAGGTTGTGGAGGGACCTTGCCTCTGGGTCCAGAGCAAACTCTGTCCAGAGTTTGAAATTTGACATAAGAAGCACACTTGTCTACAGTCATAAGCCACATCCCTCAACCCAGAATCTATCAGTAATAAAGGTGATATTTTGGCTCCCATCTGCTTATTATTATCTTTTTTTTTTAATTTGGTTCAGAACTTAAGTGAAGAAGATAGTTCTAGAGAGTGCTGGGCCCTTCAAAGGGTCCAGCAAGAAGATCAAAGAAGGCTCCAGGGAAGATGTGGAGCTTCAGGTGGAGACAGAGAGAAACAGAGAGTGCCCAGTACTCACACATTTCACTGAAATTGCCTTTTAATGGGTCTGTCATTCCCAGTTCTTCACTGATAACTCTTTCCACTCTACTGCAAAAGCCATCCTTCCTAGAAATGTGCCTCTGATTAAATATCTCAGTTACTTCTTGAGCATAATATACCGTAACATTCAAGGATTCAAGGGCTGTTATTAGGTGACCATTTATCTTGTTTTGTTTAGGGAAATCCCAGTCTGAATCTGTTGTTTTGGTGTCATTATTCATAGCACCTCCTTTTACTCTTAAAAGTGTTCCAGTTTCAAAGAGTTTTGTTGTCACCGATTTTATGATGTAACTGTTACCTAGCCTTTCCTTTCAGTCTCTTTTTCTATTACTCTTTAACTAGCACTTCTAGCTGTAGCAATGTAATCCACTCAGCACTTTCAAATAATGCACTGATGATGTCTCCGGCCCTTTGTCAAAGCGCCCCCTTTTCTATGGAATGCCTTTCCTTCTACCCTCATTTGATAAAGTCCTACTTATCCTTCATGGCCCAGATGCAAGGTCATTGCTTCTGTCAAGTCTTCCATGACCCTCTCTGCTCATCTGAACTTGTGCTTAGTCTGCATCTGCCACTGGGATGGAATGTACTTTGAGGCACTAATGCAACCAGTATATTTTGATCAATGGAAACAATTCAATTTTTGCTAAAACAGAATATACATAATGTTAAAAGTGTCTAAAGAGTGAATATTGCACTGGTAGTCCTTCATTGTGCTTCAGAGCTGGGCATAAGACGTGCTCTGTAAGAGTTAAGCAGAGTTTAATGTTAAGCTGGTGACAGAGAACAAACAGAAGTTAAGCAGGATGTATGAGAACTCTCCCTGGTGAGTATATAACTGCGCTTGTTTAGATGGGCAGTAAACAGTCCAGCCCCAATGGTGGCCTGTGCTAGAGAACAGTGGATTCTTTTATAGACACTGGGAGACATTGTTATGCTGTTGCAGTGACTGCATTGTCATTATTGCTAACATTTAGTGTTCTTTTGAGCCATTTAATCACTTCAAGAGTATTGTCAAAAATTCTAGTACTGAGAACTGTGCAGTGATGACCAAAAAAAAATAGAAAGCTACTGCTACAGTAAGTCAGAGCATAGGTTTTTGAATAAAGAAGACCTAGAGACATATTCTGCCACCCTCTACGTCTGACTTTAGAGAAATTATTCAAACTCTCTAAATGAAGTTTCTTTAATCCATAAAAAAGGGACAAAACACTGATCCTATTCTATCCAATTATGTAAAATCATGCTTGAAAAGGGCATATATAATGAGTATTCAGTAAATGTTAGCCACTCCTTCCTGGAAAATATTTTGTGTACTCTTGTAGGTTGTGATACCAAGGGAACTAATAAACCAATGCAACTTCATGTTTGTGGGGAAAAGTGTGCAGAAGAAAACTCAAGTATTTAGTATATAAATCTCCAAAGAGCTTTGCAGCCCAAAGCTACACTGTGCCACCAGTTCCAGTTTTCCATAATTTGGTTCAAGCAGGTTGGTCACAGAGGGACTGACAGAGAAACTAGGTCCTCCTTCAGTGTACTTCGGTGGGGATAATTTTCAAACTTGAATACCTTTATATCATTATATTTTCTCTTTTTCTCTCTGACCTTGTCTTTCCCTGTCCCTCTTTTTTTTCTTTCAAGAATCCCAAGTGTTTAATTGGCAAGGCTCTTTTGCAACCACTTTCTTAACAAAGATTCTGTATCTTCTGATGCAATATGATAAAAAATAATTTCCTGCCTTCTCCCCTCAGTCTCTTCCTAAGCCAAGCAGAAAACATATTGAAGGTTTTATTAAAATGATACTGTTACTAATGATGACAGAAAGAATAAAGGACTTTATTTCTAATGCTCTCCTCCTTGCTGTATGCTTTGAAAAATAAAAATCAAGAATAACATCCCTTCATAAGACTCCTGGTAGATTTCGGTTGACAAATAATAGAAAGATAGTCTGTCATATTTTTGAGAAGAAATTCATTCTAAGAATACTTGAGCATTTCTTCTATGCTAAGCTGAGTCAGTGCTTGGGTGGGTCTCTGGGTAAAGTGCAGAGGAAAAGAGGGAGGTAACAATGGAGAGACAGCAGCTGTACTGCCTAGCAGTAAAAGCAGAAGGTTAATGGAAGATCAAGTTTACAGAGGCATTTTTCTTCCTTTTAGTCCACTATTCTTGCCCAGATCAATGTTAATCTTGCCTCACAAAATGTTCTCCCATTTTCTCATGACAGAGATAATATTATCAACATCTTAGGGGTGCTGTGAGAATTAAACACAATAATAAATGCAAAACACTAAAACAATGTCTTGCCCACGAAAAAACCAAATGGTGTTAGTCATTATTATTGCTGTTACTTATTTTTTTATTATTGACCTTATCCTTGAGGGACACTAAGGTAGAATGAAATACTGGATGGATTATGTAGTGGTGTGAGATGAGATGAAGAGAAAATAATGTCTCCATACTGAGTCAGGAGTTAGCAGATGAATGAAGAAAATGAAAAAATACAAAAACATTCTACTAAGCAGAAAAGGGAAGCCCCATATCTATGAGCAAGGGGATGTGTTATATGTTCAGTATTTGTTTGATCTCAGCCTGAGTGTCAAAAATACATGAGTAAGATGGAAAGCAAGATGGTGCAGAATACCAAGCACAGTAGAAGCTTCGTGGAGGATAACCTTGGAAATGGGCAGGGATAATTAAGCTAGTTCCAAGCCAACCTCTGAGATTGAAGTGTGGGTATAAGAGAAAATGGTTCTTCAGTGACAGGAATATGGTGGCAAAGCAGTAACCTCAGTGAAAAGCAAAGACAGTGAACTCAGATGAGATTCGGGTCATCCCAGGAGACACATCAGAAAATTGAAGGAGATCATGAGCAAAAAAGTGTTCACAGTTCAGTCCATGGAAAATGAATCAGGTTAAAATAAGAGAGAAATATAACCTTAGTCAAAAGAGGCTAAGACACCAATATTCTTTAGGAACCAGTGTGATATGAGCTCATAAAAGAATGGGATCAAGTAATTAGCCTAATCTCCCAGGGAGAGTTTTGAGACAGACCTTTGTAACCCAATCAGGTAGTGAAATGTTTCCAAGTACATTTTATGAGTAAATTAATTAACTGGCCCTTTATCGCATAAGAAAATGAGCAGCACATCCTGGAATAAATAAATATGGAGATTTAAAAAAATCTGAACACTACTATGAAAAAAATGCAATTGTATATTGCTACTTCCTTAAAAACAATTAAGATAGTCTTTTCTTAAAACTGTTCTTTGATAGACTTTTCCTTTAAAGGAAAAAGTAGAGAACTATTTAAGAGTGGGTGATGATATCTCAGAGAGAATTAAAAATAAATATATATACTTGAATGCCTATCTGACCCACCTGATTGGGGCAAAGATATGCAGGTCCTCTCAAATGCTGAAGCACTTACAATCATAGAAACCCACTTACTGAAGTGCTTGTCTGAGTATAAATGCTGAATAAATGTGACCTGTTTCTAAAACAGAGCACATTTACATTTTAACAATACGTTTTAATCCAAATAGTACCGATTCATGGAAAAGGTTTCTAGTACATTGACAGAACTAAGGATGGAGATATTTTGGAGTCAAGAAGTCTTTTGTATCTTGTCAAATCCTACTGGAAATTGGTATGTGGGATGAGCCTAGGATGAGAGTTCAACACCAGCAGTTTTTATATATAGAAGTTTCTAGGAGTTGCGATGGAGAAGGCAATGGCACCCACTCTAGTACCCTTGCCTGGAAAATCCCATGGACAGAGGAGCCTGGTAGGTTGCAGTCCATGGGGTCACTAGGAGTTGGACACGACTAAGTAACTTCACTTTCACTTTTCACTTTCATACATTGGAAAAGGAAATGGCAACCCACTCCAGTATTCTTGCCTGGAGAATCCCAGGGACAGGGGAGCCTCATGGGCTGCCGTCTATGGGGTCGCACAGAGTCGGACATGACTGAAGCGACTTAGCAGCAGCAGCAGGAGTTGCGAAGGACACAACAATAAATACTGTCCACATTTCCTGGGGAAAATAAGTCAAATAACTTACTATTTGTGGAGAAACAGTCTGAAACTGTTAAGGCTTCAGAAAGTCACCAAAGATATGTCATGGGATCATGTAAGCTCTCAAAATTGTATAACTTGGGGGCTAGAGGATATGTTAAAAATCTTATTAGCTAAAATGAGGGTAAAGAAAGCAGGGTGAAGAACCGTATGTGTTTATATAGAAATTAAATATATATGCAATTTGAGGTAACAATGTATTTGGATGGACTTTCAACTTGCAGGAAGTTGAGAAAATGAAGTTCAGGGTTACCTGAGAATAAGGGTCTGACTTTCTTTTTTTTTTTTTTTTTATTCATCACTGTAATGCCGCTGTCAATATCTTTTCAAATAACCTTAAGTTATCTGAACCCTTCTGGATTTTACTCAGATTTCTAATGCCATTTTAACATTTTACACAGTGGTTTAATAATACAGAGTCCTTGGCTCAAAAAAATTAGGAACAGATGGCAAGAATGGACTCATTCCCATTCCTGATGTGCACTTTATTATACTCCTTTCAAAGAGTGACTTAAAGCGCATTCCAAAAATGTACAGTAGGTGTGTGGATTGCATCTCTTGAGAAATGACTATTTTGTGCAGTTATCCTTTAACTATTGCTATTCTGAGCTCTGTTTCAGGATTAATGGGACAACCTTGGAAAACAAAATAAATTAATAACTAGTGACACAGACGCCCAATACAATTTTCATAACCTATAATGAATCTTAGTATTTGAATCTCTTTTCCAAACAAAAATTCTACTTCCTAATATTTAAAAAGGACTCCTTACAATACTGAGTGCCAAGCATAAAAATATTTTAATTAATTCTATTTTAGTTTATTTTTGAGGTATATTGACATATAATGCTGTATTACTTTCAGGTGTACAACATCATGGGTTTGATATTTGTATATATAGCAAAATGAGCCTAACAATAATAGGACATATAAAATTTCTGACTTCGGAATTATGAAATGGTAAGATAAAAAAATAATAGCCATAACTAATATTAAGTGAGTGTTTGTTATTTTCCACTCATTATTTTAAGTGTTGTATGTTTCAAAATCTCATTTATTGTTCAAAATTACCCCCATATTAGGGAATACACTTTTAGGGGTAAGTTTATTCCTAATTCATAGATGAGAAAACTGAAAGACAAAAATATTAAGTATTTTGCCTTTCCAAGGTTTATTAAGGCTTCCCTGGTGGCTCAGACGGTAAAGCGTCTGCCTGCAATGTGGGAGACCCGGATTCGATCCCTGGGTCGGAAATATCCTCTGGAGAAGGAAATGGCAACCCACCCCTGTGCCCTTGCCTGGAAAATCCCATGGATGGAGGAGCCTGGTATGCTACAGTCCATGGGGTTGCAAAGAGTCGGACACAACTCAGCAACTTCACTCACTCACTCACTCACTCAAGGTTTATTAATAACATACTCTTGCTACTGTTGCTGCTGCTAAGTTGCTTCTGCTAAGTCGCTTCAGTCATGTCTGACTCTGTGCGACCCCATAGATGGCCATTAATAGTAACATTTGATCACTAACAGAATGGAAAATATTTATATGTATATCTACAGAGTAAGATAATTTAGTTGATTTTTTAATATACTTACTACTAGATTACCATTCAGTTTGTTGGCTACCAGAAATATAGATAGCAATGAAAGGCTATTTATTTCCAGTGACTCACTTGGTAAAGAATCTGCCTGCAGTGCAGGAGACCTGGGTGGACCACTGGGTTGAGAAGATCCTCTGGGGAAGGAAATAGCTACCCACTCCAGTATTCTTGCCTGGAGAATTCCATGGACAGAGGTGGGCAACAATCCATGGGGTCGCAAAGAATCGGACATGACTGAGTGACTACTGCTACTACTTTTACTCCAGTATTCTTACCGTGAAAATCCCATGGACAGAGGAGCCTGGCAGGCTACAATCCATGTCTCAAAAGAGTCGAACATGACTTAAGTGACTGAGCATGCACACACCCACCCCCCAAGTTTTCCTCAAAGTATACCACTGGCTCATTGTACTCCCACTAAATCCCAACAAAGTAACTAAAATTGTGATTAAAATTTGATAGTCTGCTTCTTAGGTCATAGCCTTTTTACTAGAATTATACATAGTGCAGAGGCTGCAAGAGGCTGATTAATTTCTATAGTGGTGATAGTTTTCTATGAGCACTTGGCTTGGTGGGGGGTGAGGAAAGCTAGATATCTTAGAACGTTAATAAACCGAAGTCTCAATTAAATAGGCTCAGGAGACCAGAAGGGGGAGCTCCTGCACCCTGTGACAACAGCAGAACCCAACAGGAAGAAAGACTCCTTCCTGGCAAGGTCTCAGGCCCTGAAAAGCCAAGGGTTCTGTTTACTGTAACCCTCCTAACTCCTTTTTCCCCTCTAAAAAAAGCATTCTCCTTTCTTTGCTTTGCTGGGACTTGCAAATGGCTTGCATTGGTTGTAGACCCCAAATTGCAGTTTTGTGCCAATCCAGTATCAATTCCTCCTTGCTAGAGAAATATCCAGTAGTATTTTTACATCAACAATATACATGAAAAAAACAATGATCCTATAAGGATATTCCCCATGAATACTACTAAAGTGATCTGTTTGGAGTTTACTTTGGTGTTCTGGAGTCACACATCCACAGATTTGAAAAATAGCATCTTGTCGAACAGTAAGCCTTTTCTGCATGTGACTTCCAAAAAATCACACTTGCTTGAAAACTATGAGAGAAATAATTAAGCAAGAGACTTTATCTTCATTTTACCAAGTTGTCAAGGTTTGGCTTGTACTTCCTCTGGACTTACAATTTAAGAACACTGCATTGATTTCAGCTCTGAATTAGTTCTTGACAATTTTGCATGCTGTCTGAAGCAGCAGTTCTCAAACATTTCTGTGTATCAGAACCAACTGGATGTTTGTTAAAATTCAGTTTATCAGGGACCCTACCCCCAATTTTTAGGTTCAGTTGGCTTAGGATAGGGCGGAGGAATTTGTATCTCTAACATGTCCCAAGTGATGATAAGGCTGCCAGTTGGGAGATCACACTTTGAGAAGAAACACTGGTGTGTGCTACACGAGTCTTAGAATCAAGTACAAACCATTTTGATTTGCATTAGATTTTTAATGTCTTTGGTTGTTTTTCCTGATAGCTAATTAATATGATTTAATACTTTACATTTGGTTGTGATGTTTAAATTCTATACCTTCCTTTTCAAGGATAGTTGCCCCATACGAATTTCTCTTTGGGGCACTTGAATTCTAAACTTTAAAAAAATAGATAAAATGTAGAATTTAGTGAAGGGATACCTTCACAAATGTAAATCTTCTTATGTTGCCATCAGTTTTAGGTGGTTGATTTTACTCAAATGAAAGAATTTTTCATTTAATTAAAAGATTGGTAATATGCTCCAAGTTGATCTTCCATCTAAATCGATAATATTATATGGAATAATCATCTGTCGCTTTCCGCAGTATATACAAAACCATACGAAGTAACCGAGGTACTGCGCTAGATTAGTCCCATGATTTTTTCTTTTATGGAATAGTCACTTCTTTAATAGGGCTTCCCAGGCAGTGCAGTGCTAAAGAATCCACCTGCCAGTGCAAGAGATGCAAGAGACGTGAGTTAGACCCCCTGGAGAAAGAAATGGCAATCCGCTCCAGTATTTTTGTATGGAAAATTCTATGGACAGAGGAACCTGGCTGGCTACAGTCCATGCGGTCACAAAGAGTCAGACATAGCTGAGCAACTGAGCGTGCGTGCCGGCACCACACTTTTAAAATACGCTTAGAATATTGTAAATCAAATTCTGCACAGCACAATTTCTATCAGGTTTTGAAAAAAAAAAATATGTTGATACTTAGATATACCACCCCTTTTTTCAAGAAAGATTACCCTATAAAACTGATCTTAGAATTAAAAATGTTTATTGGCTAATAGTTTAAAAAGAGTAAAAGCCAGTAAGAAATTATTTTCCATATTAAATTTTAAGTTACAGCCACTCATGGTTGTCACATAATGTGGAATTCATTTCACAGATTGTTTGACATGTTATTTTTTAATGTAACCAATGAGAGACTGTCTTTATCTGATAACTAAACACAATTATGTTATTAAGGCACGATATTTAAAGAAATGCTTACAAACAAAAGAAATGATGAACATCTGTTTGCCAAGTAATTTTGCAGTCACTGAGAGTAAAACTATATTACTATTAGGAGACACAAAAGACCAGAGGAGTTGTATTTTCTTGGCTTGTTTGTATTATGAAGCATAGTTAAACAAATACCATCTCCCTTTCATGGCTCAGAACTCAAGCCAACAATATAGCTGAGGCTAAAACTACTTGAGAGAGAGAGAGAGATTTTGCATAGATCTGGCTGGATGACACTGCTGAGTCGAATGCCCAAGTGCTGCTGCTTTACCATACTTTACAAGGCAAGAAACTTTAGGGACAGACTATAGTAGAAACTATTAGAAAATTAATGAAGATCCCCAAGGCTTGTTCTTTTATGAATTGTCAGGAAGTCTTTCATCAACCATATTTACTGTGCAAGCAAATCTACTGCAAAAATAAGTATGTGTAATATATACCTGTATCCATCTATCCATCCATCTATCTATATTTAAAAGGATTTCCTATAAGTCTGCTGCAAGGTAAGAGATCCTAAGCAAAAGGTTTAATGACCCTTTATCAACAATGAGAGACTCAAGAGAAAAAAAAAAAAAACTAAAGGGAAAAGCTAGGAAAACTTTCATTGTGCATGCCAATTAGACATTTTGTCCTTCAAGCCAAAAAGCTTCTTTTGGATTTTCTTACAAACATAAAGTAACGTAGGATAAAAGTGAAATAAATTAACAATGTATCAGTGTATATGTTAAATTATTTTAAAACTGCTTTACCAGTATTACTGTTATTTCAACAATAAAATAAATAAAATAGACTTATGAATGAATTCACTGCATAAAATTAACAAGAAAATAATGAGCATCATGTATTTTTAAAAAAAAATTTTAACCGGTATTACATTTATATACTCCTAATATAAACCTTAAAAAGTAGACTGAATATGTTTTAATTTGTTAATGGTTTAATAGGAGCAGAATAAGTTTACACTTCAATTTCCAAGTAAAAATATCAGAATGATCCATGCAGTTCTGGATTCATTAAAAACAAACAAACAAACAAACAAAAAAAAAACGCACACAACGCAAGTAGAAAGAGTCCCCTTCTTTTGCAGCATGACACTTTCCCGTCCTTACTACCTCCTCCTAGGGCAGCACGTATAGCTCTGGCAGAAAATATGCAAGTAAACCTAAACAGGATATATGATAACTCTCTACTAAAGAAGGGTGCTCGGCTCCATTGACAGACAATTACAACAAAGTTGAACTACTTTTATGGACTGTTTTGGCAACCAGATTTTATAAAATTTAAATAGATACTATGCTGCTTTCAAATTATTTGGTATCACTTTATAACATTTCTAAACAAAACAGTATCCTAAATGCAGATGTATATTGACCCAAATGTAATTCACCTATGGAAAGAAACCAAATTAGAGTAATGGAGGGAGAGCAAATGAAGCAAGAATTATTAGTTCAGCTAATCAAATCTCACAATGTAACTCCAGCCACATACCCATATTAAAGAATATCAAAATAAGAGGAATGTGCTGTATTATACATAGAACACCATTACCGATATCAACAACATAGACTTTGGAACAAAATCCAATACTTACATTTGAATTATAAGTACATTTGATCTTTTCAAAATTTATTGCATTTCAGAAATACTACTGCTTACATTTCACATTATATCCACCAGTTCAATCAAATCCTAAGACCTTCCCAGTAGGTGAAAGAATAGTATTATTTCCAGATTAATGAAAAGTATAAACCAGCAGATCTGCCCTCTCCCTTTCTGAACCTATCCTTCTTTAAAATACGGTAATAAATAAAATGCTTAGACTCCAAAGACCTTCCCTGTTAGGTAGCAGGCAAAACACAAATAATAATCACATTTACTAAGAATTGAAAGAAGGTAGATATACTCTAAAAACACTAAAAGTAACAAATTTATTTATGGAAGTAGAGTCATTTTAAGGACAATTTATAATACTGTTTTGGCCTTCAATGTAATAACATAATATACAGTATTTTAGTAAAAAATGATTTAAACCAAAAGGTAATATATTCTAATGTTACTGTATTAAATTTATCATAAAATATTTTAATGATGTGAAAAACTATTTTAAAGACTATGAAAAAATAAGTCCAAGAACTCAGCACCGAGATGTACCAGTTTTCAGTTTGCTGTATTTTCTTCAGATATCCTCTCTTCCCTCCCTTCCTCCTCTTTCCCACCTCTCTTCCTTCCTCTAGATTAGTAACAAAAACAGATATTAAATGTATCACTGATAAACTAAAATTGTGATTTGGGCTGTGAAGAAGTCATTACAATAAATTTTGCTGTTTAATGATTAAGCAAATAAACTCAAGGATTAAAAATAAATCTTACAAATATGTAATCCAAAGTCCTCATTTTTGTCCAACTGTCAGTTCCTTTTTCTTCTCATAAATACCACAGAATAAATAATTTTTTAATTGGAAGATGTCTGACATATAACATTGTGCAAATATATGATGTACAGGCTAATTTGGTAAATTCATATACTGTAATGTGGTTACCAAGCGGGAATAATTAGCACCTCTGTCACATTATATAATGATCTCTGTTTTAAGTGTTTGAAATCATTAAGTTCTAATCTTTTAGCAATTTATTATAATACAGTACTGTGATCTATATCTCTAGGCTTATTTATTACTTGTGAAAGTTTATACTCTTAAATATCTGTCCTATTCCCCTACCCCTGATTCCTGGAAATCACCATGATACTTTCTGTTTTTATGAGTCTGGCTTTTTCAGATTCCAAATATAAACGATACTGCATAATACTTTTCCTTCTATTTTTGACTTATCTCACTTAGCATAATATGCTCAAGGTCCACCCATGTTGTCACAAATGGCAGGGTGTTATACTTTCTCATGGTTGAATAATGCTATAGAACAAATTATTAAACAGTTGAAGGGAAAAAATACCTACTAAGGTCACAGTCAACATTATATTCTATAATTCCAACAAATGTTCATAAGCTAGCTCTATTTTGTATGAATAGAAACCATATAAGTTATCATGTTATAAAATTGCACAGAAATACAAAGCTGGAGATTATGTATGAAAATTTGAAAATATTCATGTATGAACACCAGGACACTGTTTTGTTTTTTCTTACCTCAGTTCAAACAGAACCCTGTACTACCAGAATTCTTGGCATATTAGAGGATCTCAATAAGTAATTGCTGAATTAATAAAGAAAATTATAAAAATTGTATATTGATTCTGTCAGCTTTCTACTTAGTGGCCCACTGTCTGCACATTATTCTTTAAATACTCAATGAATGTGTTGTGTAAATGACACTAGTGGGTCCCCTAAAAGATCCATCTGCTTCCTAATACTGGAAACCTTTTCATGTGACCTGACTTGAAAAGTGGTCTTTGTAGATATTAACTAAGGCTCAAGACAAGATCATCTGGATTGTCCAAGTGGGCCCTAAATCTCATTGTAAGTATTCTTATAAGAAACACAACTAAAAGACACAAAGAGAAGAGAAGGTGGCCATGTATAGATAGCATTAGAGCTGAAAGTTATGTAGCCATTAATCAAAGAATATGTGAAGCTACTAAAAGCTGGAAGAGGCAAAAAAGACTTGATTCTCACATAGAGCCTTCTGAAGGAGTGTGGCAATTAATTTTACATTGTTGGCCTCCAGATTTGGAAGCGAATGTGTTATGTTGTTTTAAGTCATCCAATTTGAGATGTTAGTCATGGTAGTCTGAAAAAGGGTTTTCAAGGTTGGAAATATTTGGATTTTAACCTGTCTTCATTTTTCTTGTTGGTGTTGTTACCTTGAACAAATGACAAAGAACAATGACTAATGCTAACAAATTAGTATGTTTATCTCAAGAAGAGGATAACAACAATTAATCTATGTTATATCCAAGTGTCAATGAAAAAAAGCACAGAAACAGTAAAATACCATACAAAGAGTGTTTTAATGTCTCCTATAGTCTCCTCTCAAAGATAAAAAAGGAAAAGTCCCAATGAGATTTATCTTATGCTATAAGAACCTCTTGATGAAGGTGAAAGAAGAGACTGAAAAAGTGGGCTTAAAACTCAACATTCAAAAAACTGAGACCATGGCATCCAGTTCCACCACTTCAAGGCAAAAAGATGGGGAAAAAATAGAAACAGTGGAGTTATTTTCTTGGGCTCCAAAATCACTTTTGATGGTGACTGCAGCCATTAAATTAAAAGGTGCTTGCTCCTTGGAAGAAAAGCTATGACAAACCTAGACAGCATGTTAAAAAGCAGAGATGTTACTTTGCCAAAAATTGTCTGTATAGTCAAAGCTATGAGTTTTCGAATAGTCATGTATGTATGTGAGAGTTGGACCATAAAGAAGGCTGAGTGCATTTATGCCTGGAAGAAATGGGAAAAATGGACAGATGGACCTGGAAGAAATGGACAGATTCTTAGAAAAGTTCAATACCAAACAGGAAGAAATTATGAACAACACAATTACAAGCACTTACATTGAAACTGTGATCAAAAATCTCCCAAAGCACAAAAACCCAGGACCAGATGGCTTCACTGGTGAATTCTATTAAACATTTAGAGAAGAGGTAATCCATATCCTTCTAAAGCTCTCTCAAAAAGTTGCAGAAAAAGGAACACTTCCAAACTCAGTCTACGAGATCACCATCACCCTGATACCAAAACCAAAGAAACACACACAAAAAAAAACTACAGGCAATATCACTGCTGAGCATAGATTCAAAAATTCTCAGCAAAATTCTACCAAACAGAATTCAAGAACACATTAAAAAGCTAACACATTAAAAAGTTCATATACAGTGATCCAGTTGGGTTTATTTCAGTTATGCAAGTATTCTTCAATATACACAAATCAATCAGTGCAATACACCATATTAACAAATCAAAAGATAAAAAGACTGATAATAGATGCAGAAAAAGCCTTTGACAAAGGCACCCATTTATGATTCGGTTCAGTTCAGTCGCTCAGTCATGTCCAACTCTTTGAGAGCCCATGAATTGCAGCATGCCAGGCCTCCCTGTCCATCACAAACTCCCAGAGTTCACTCAAACTCACGTCCATCGAGTCAGTGATGCCATCTAGCCATCTCATCCTCTGTCGTCCCCTTCTCCTCCTGCCCCAAATCCCTCCCAGCATCAGAGTCTTTCCCAATGAGTCAACTTTTCGCATGAGGTGGCCAAAGTATTGGAGTTTCAGCTTTAGCATTAGTCTTTCCAAAGAACACCCAGGACTGATCTCCTTTAGAATGGACTGGTTGGATCTCCTTGCAGTCCAAGGGACTCTCAAGAGTCTTCTCCAATACAACAGTTCAAAAGCATCAATTCTTTGGCACTCAGCTTTCTTCACAGTCCAACTCTCATATCCATACATGACCACTGGAAAAACCATAGCCTTGACTAGACAGCAGAGTAATGTCTCTGCTTTTGAATATGCTGTCTAGGTTGGTCATAACTTTTCTTCCGAGGAGTAAGCGTCTTTTAATTTCATGGCTGCAATCACCATCTGCAGTGATTCTGGAGCCCAGAAAAATAGTCAGCCACTGTTTCCACTGTTTCCCCATCTATTTCCCATTTATGATGAAAACTCTTCAAAAAATGGGCACAAAAGGCACCTTCCTCAACATAGTAAAGGCCATATAGGATAAGCCCACAGCAAACATTCTTCTCAATGGTAAAAAACTGAAAGCATTCCCCCTAAGATCAGGAACAAGACAAGGGGTCCACTGTCACCACTATTATTCAACATAGTTTTGGACGTCCTAGCTACAGCAATCAGAGAAGAAAAAAAAAAAAAAAAGTATCCAGACCAGAAAAGAAGTAACGCTTTCACTGTTTGCAG
Organism: Aepyceros melampus; assembly: GCA_006408695.1. Taxonomy (NCBI): domain Eukaryota; kingdom Metazoa; phylum Chordata; class Mammalia; order Artiodactyla; family Bovidae; genus Aepyceros; species Aepyceros melampus. The sequence continues at coordinate 286,353 of SJXQ01007784.1, forward strand.
ATGACATGATACTGTACACAGAAAACCCTAAACATAGTATCAGAAAATTACTAATCAGTGAATTTAGCAAAGTCACAGGATACAAAATCAATACATAGAAACCACTTGTATTCCTATAAATTAACAATGAAAAATCAGAAAAAGAAATTAAGGATCAACCCATTCACTATGCAAACAAAAGAATGAAATATCTAGGAATAAACCTACCTAAGGAGACAGAAAAACTGTGCACAGAAAATTATAAGACAGTAATGAAAAAAATCAAAGATGACATAAACAGAAGAAGAGATATTCCAAGTTCCTGGGTAGGAAGAATCAACACTGTGAAAATGACTATACTACAAAATGCAATCTACAGATTCAATGCAATCCCTATCAAATTACCAATGGCATTTTCCATAGAACTAGAACAAAAAAATTCATATGGAAACACAAAAGACCCCAAATAGCCAAAGCAGTACTGAGAAAGAAGAATGGAGCTGGAAGAAACAACCTTCTTGACTTCAGATTATACCACAAAGATACAGTCATCAAGATAGTATGGTACTAGCACAAAAACAGAAATATTAACCAGTGGAAAAAGATAGAAAGCACAGAAATAAACCCATACACCTATGGGTACCTTATTTTTGAGGAAAGAGGCAAGAATATACATTGGGGCAAAGACAACCTCTTCAACAAATGGTGATGGGAAAGCTGGACAGCTACATGTAAAAGAATGAAATTAGAACATTTCCTAACACCATATACAAAGATAAACTCAAAATTGATTAAAGACCTAAATGTAAGACCAAGAACTATAAAACTTAGAGGAAAACATAGGCAGAACACTAGATGACATAAATAAAAGCAAGATCCTCTGTGACCCACCTCCTAGAGTAACGGAAATAAAAACAAAAACAGCAGGACCCAATTAAACTTAAAAGCTTTGCACAGCAAAGGAAACTATAAACAAGGTAAAAAGACAACCCTCAGATTAGGAGGAAATAATAGCAAGTGAAACAACTGACAAAGGATTCATTTCAAAAATATAAAAGCACCTCATACAATTCAATATCAGAAAACCAAACAACCCAATCAAAAAGTGGGAAAAAGACCTAAACATACATTTCTCCAAAGAATACATAAAGATGGCTAATAAACACATTAAAAGATGCTCAACATCACTCATTATTAGAGAAATGCCAATCAAAACCACAATGAGATATCACCTCACACTGGTCAGAATGGCCAAGATCAAAAAAGTCTACAAATAATAAATGCTGGAGAGGATGTGGATAAAAGGGAAACCTCTTCCATCGTTGGTAGGAATGCAAATTGATACAGTCACTATACAAGACAGTATGAGATTCTTTAAAAAACTAGGAATAAAACCACCATATGAGTCAGCAACCCCATTCCTAGGCATATACCCTGAGGTAATTTAACTTATATGCAGAGAACATCATGAGAAACGCTGGGCTGGAAGAAGCACAAGCTGGAATCAAGATTGCCAGGAGAAATATCAATAACCTCAGATATGCAGATGACACCACCCTTATGGCAGAAAGTGAAGAGGAACTAAAAAGGCTCTTGATGAAAGTGAAAGAAGAGAGGGAAAAGTTGGCTTAGAGCTCAACATTCAGGAAACTACGATCATGGCATCTGGTCCCATCACTGCATGGGAAATAGATGAGGAAACAGTGGAAACAGTGTCAGACTTTATTTTTTTGGACTCCAAAATCACTGCAGATGGCGATTGCAGCCATGAAATTAAAAGACGCTTACTCCTTGGAAGAAAAGTTATGACCAACCTAGATAGTATATTCAAGAGCAGAGACATTACTTTGCCAACTAAGGTCCATCTAGTCAAGGCTATGGTTTTTCCTGTGGTCATGTATGGATGTGAGAGTTGGACTGTGAAGAAGGCTGAGCACTGAAGAATGATGCTTTTGAACCGTGGTGTTGGAGAAGACTCTTGAGAGTCCCTTGGACTGCAAGCAGATCCAGCCAGTCCATTCTGAAGATCAGCCCTGGGATTTCTTTGGAAGGAATGATGCTAAAGCTGAAACTCCAGTACTTTGGCCACCTGATGTGAAGAGTTGACTCATTGGAAGACTCTGATGCTGGGAGGGATTGGGGGCAGAAAGAGAAGGGGACGACTGAGGATGAGATGGCTGGATGATATCACTGACTCGATGGACGTGAGTCTGAGTGAACTCCGGGAGTTGGTGATGGACAGGGAGGCCTGGCGTGCTGCGATTCATGGGGTTGCAAAGAGTCAGACACGACTGAGTGACTGAACTGAACTGAATAAAGTTATTAGCCAATTTCCCAATAGAAACCCTACAAGTCAGAAGGTAACTGCATGATATATTTAAAGTGAAGAAAGGGGAGAAGCTACAGTCAAGAATAGTCTACCCAGCAAGAAACTCATTCAGCTTTGACAGAGAAATGAGAAGCTTTACAGATAAGCAAAAATTAAAGCACTACCAAACTAGCTTTAAAGCAAATGTTAAAAGAACTTCCCTAAGAAGAAAAAACAAGAGAGGGAAAAGACCTACAAAAAAAAAAAAAATCCAAAACAATTAAGAAAATAGTACTGTGTGTGTTCAGTTCCTAAGTCATGTCTGATTCTGTGACCCCATGGACTGCAGCATGCCAGACTTCCTTGTCCTTGACTATCTCCAGGAGTTTGCTCAAATTTATGTCCACTGAGTTGGCGATGCTATCTGTCTCATCCTCTGCCACCCTCTTCTCCTTTTGCCTTCAATTTTTCCCAGCATCAGAGTCTTTTTCAATGAGTCAGCTCTTCACTTCAGGCAGCCAAAGTTTCATGTATATCAGTAATTATATTAAATTTGAATGGATTAAATGCACCAATCAAAAGTCATAGACTGGCTGAATGGATTCAAAAGCAATACCCATACATATGCTGTCTACAAGAAACAGACCCACCTCTGACGAGGGACACTTACAGACTGAAAGTAGGTAGTTGGGAGAAGGTATTCCACATAAATGGAAATAAAAAAGAAATTGGAGTAGCAACACTCATATCAGAAAGAATAGACTTTGTAACAAAGAAAGTTATAAAATATAAAGAAGGACACTACATAATGAGCAAAGGTTTAATCCAAAAAGAAGATATAACAATTATAAATACACATGCACCCAACAGAGCAATACCTCAATATCTAAGGTAAATACTAGCAAACATAAAGGGAGAAATCAACAGTAACACAGTAATAGTGGAGGACTTGATCACCCAAATTTCATCAATGAACAGATCTTCCAAACAGAACATTAATAAGGAAAAACAGGCCTTAAATGAAACTTTAGACCAGTTAAACTTAATTGATATTTATAGAGCATCCCATCCGAAAACAGCAGACTACACATTCTTCTCCAGTGCACATGGAACATTCTCCCAGACTGACCATATGCTGGGCCACAAGGCGAATCTTGGTAAATTTAAGAAATCTGAAATTACATCAAGTATATTTTCTGATCACAAAACTTTTAAACTAGAAATAAATTACCAGAAAAGAACTATAAAAAAAACCAAAGATATGGTGGCTAAACTATATTCTACTAAACAACCATTGGATCACTGAAGAAATCAGAGGATATAAAAAAAAAAATACCTAGAGACAAATGAAAACAAAAGCACAATGGTCCATAACCTATGGGATGTAGCAAAAGCAGTTCTAAGAGGGAAGTTTAGAGCAATACAATATTACCTCAAGAAACAAGAAACATCTCAAATAAACAACCTAACCTTATACCTAAAACAACTAACAAAAGAAGAACAAATGAAACTTAAAGTCAGTAGAAGGAAAGACATCATAAAGATCAGAACAGAAATAAATGAAATAGAAACGAGGAAAATAATCATAAGATCAATGAAACTAAAGTTGATTCTTTGAAAAGATAAATAAAATTGATAAATGTTCAGCCAGACTCATTAGGAAACAAAAAAAGCAGGGGTGGGGGAGAAGTCTCAAATCAATAAAATTAGAAAAATGAGAAGTTAAGACTAACTCCATAGAAATACAGAGGACCATAAGAGACCACTATGAGCAACTATAGGTAATAATATGCACAACCTGGAAGAAATGGATGAAATTTTGGAATGGTACATTCTTCCAAGACTAAACTAAGAAGAAACAGAAAATATGAACAGATCAATCGCAAGCACTGAAATTGAATCTGTAATTTAAAAACTGACAAACATGCATCCAGGACATGATATATTTTCAGTTAAATTCTATCAAACATTAGAAAAGAGTAAACACCTATCCTTCTGAAACTTCCAAAAAACTGTAGAGGAAGGAAAACTTCCAAACTCATTCTTAGGCCACCATCACCCTGATACCAAAACCAGACAAAGATGCCACAAAAACAGAAAATTACAAGCCAATATCATTATGAACATAGATGCAAAAATCCTCAACAAAATTCTACCAATCTGAATTCAGCAATACATTAAAAAGATCATACATCATGATCATGCAGGATTCATCTCAGAGATACAAATATTTTTCAATATCTGCAAATCAGTGTGATACACCACATCAATAAACTGAAGAATATAAATCATGTGATCATCTCAATGCATGCAGAAAAATCTTCTGACAAAATTTAGCATGAATTTATGATAAACATTCCAGGAAGCAGAGATAGAGGGAATATAACTCAAAATAATAAAGGTCATATATAAGAAACCTACAGCTAGCATCTTACTCAATGGAGAGAAGTTGAAAGAACTTTCTCTAAGATCAGGAACAAGACAGACATCTACTCTCACCACTTTTATTCAATACAGTTTTGGAAATCCTAGCTAAAGCAATCAGAAAAGGAAAAGAAGTATAGGGACTCTAAATTGGAAAAGAAGTTAAACTGTCACTATTTGCAGATAATATGATACTATACATACATCTTTAGAAATACTAAAGATATTACCAGAAAACTACTAAAACTCATCAATGAATTCGGTAAAGTTGCAGGTTAAAAATTAATACACAGAAAGCTGCTGCATTTTTATACAATAACAACAAAAGATCAGAAAGAGAAACTCAAGAAACAATTCCATTTACCATCACATCAAAAAGAATAAAAAACCTAAGAATAAACCTACCTAAGCAGACAAAAGACCTTACACTGAAAACTACAAGATGCTGATGAAAGAAATTAAAGAAGATACAAACATATGGAAATATATACCATGTTCTTGGATTAGAAGAATCAATATTGTCAAAATGACTATATTACTCAAGGCAATCCACTGATTCATTGCAATCCCTATCAGGTTACCAATGGCACTTTTCACAGAACTAGAACAAAATGTCTCAAAATTTGCAGGAGACACAAAAGACCCCAAATAGACAAAGCAAATTTGAGAAAGAAAAACGGGGTTAGAAGAACCAGACTATATATAGTACAGACTTCAGACTATACTACAAAGCTACTGCCATTAAAACAGTATGGTATAGCACAAAAATAGAAATATAGATCAATGGAACAGGCTACAAAACCCAGAAATAAACCCATGCACCTATGGTCAATTAATGTATGACAAAGCAGGCAAGACTACACAATGTTGGAAAGACTAGTCTCTTCAACAAATGATGCTGGGAAAACTGGATAGCTACATGGGAAAAAAAAATGAAATGTGTTTTGTTTATTAAAGATCATTTGTTTAAAAAAAATTTTTTTTAAAGATCATTCTTTAACACCACACAAAAATAATAAGCTCACAACGGATTAAAGACCTAAATGTGAGACCAGATACTATAAAACTCCTAGAGGAAAACATAGGCTGAACACTGTGACATAAATGGCAGCAATATCTTTTCAATCCATGTCCCAGAGTAATGGAAATAAAAACGAAAATAAACAAATGGGACCTACTTAAACTCAAAAACTTTTGTATAGCAAAGGAAACAATAAATGAAACTTAAAGACTACCCACAGATTGGGAGAAAATATTTGCAAATGACCCACATGGTGTTAGTCTCTAAAATTTACATGCACTCTTGTGTTCTTGCCTAGAGAATCCCAGGGATGGGGGAGCCTGGTGGGTTGCCGCCTATGGGGTCACACAGAGTCAGACACAACTGAAGTGATTTAGGAGTAGCAGCAGCTTGATGTTTAACACTCTCAAAACAAACAAGCCAATCAACAAATAGGTAGAAGACCTAAATAGACATTTCTCCAAAGACAACATACAGATGGCCAAGAGGCACATTTAAAAATGTTCAATATCTCTAATTATTAGAGAAACGCAAATCAAAACTACAATAAGAATAGCACTTCACACCAGCCAGAATGGCTATCATCAAAAAATCCACAAACAATAAATGCTGGAGAGGGTATGGAGAAAAGGGAATCTTTCTTTACTGTTGGTAGAAATGTATTAATAAATCGGTACAGCCACATTGGAGAACAGTATAGAGGTTCCTTAATAAACTAAAAACAGAGTTACCATAGGACCCTACAATCCCACTCATCAGCATATATCTGCAAAAAAAAAACATGATCTGAAAGGATACGTGCACTCCAATGTTCAATGCAGTACTGTTTACAATAGTCAAGACATGGAAGCAACCTAAATGTCCACTGACAGAGGAAAAGATAAAGAAAATGTGGTACATATACATAATGAAATATTATTCACCCATCAAAAAAGAATGAAATAATACCATTTGCAGCAACATGGATGGACACAGAGATTGTCACACTGAGTGAAGTAAGTCAGAGAGGGAGAAATATAGTAAGACATCCCTCATATGTGTAATCTAAAAAGTAACGATACAAATGAACTTAACTAACAGACTAGAAAGAGACTCATAAACTTAGAGACCAAAATTATGGTTGCCAGGGAGTAAGGATAGTTACGAAGTTTGGCATGGGTGTCTACACACTGCTATATATAAAATGCATAACAAACAAGGACCTACAGTATAGTACAAGGAACTCTGCTCAATGTTATGTGGCAGGCTGTATGGGAGAGGAGTTTGGGGGGAGAATGGATACATGTACATGTATGACTGAGCTCTTTGCTATTCCTTTGAAACTATCACAACTATAGCCAGTTGTTAATTGGCTATACCCCAATAAAACAAAAAGTTAAAAAATCCACACAGTTTAGTTCAGTTGGTCAGTCGTGTCCAACTCATTGCGACCCCATGAATCGCAGCATGCCAGGCCTCCTTGTCCATCACCAGCTCCCAGAGTTCACTCAGACTCACGTCCATCAAGTCATCTGTATGCAGGTCAGAAAGCAACAGTTAAAACTGGACATGGAACAACAGACTGGTTTCAAATAGGAAAAGGAGTACGTCAAGCCTGTATATTGTCACCCTGCTTATTTAGCTTATATGCAGAGTACATCATGAGAAACACTGGACTGAAAGAAACACAAGCTGGAATCAAGATTGCCAGGAGAAATATCAATAACCTCAGATATGCAGATGACACCACCCTTATGGCAGAAAGTGAAGAGGAACTAAAAAGCCTCTTGATGAAAGTGAAAGTGGAGAGTGAAAAAGTTGGCTTAAAGCTCAACATTCAGACAGTGAAAATCATGGTATCCAGTCCCATCACTGCAGATAATGATTGCAGCTATGAAATTAAAAGACGCTTACTCTTTGGAAGAAAAGTTATGACCAACCTAGATATTATATTCAAAAGCAGAGACATTACTTTGCCAACTAAGGTCCATCTAGTCAAGGCTACGGTTTTTCCTGTGGTCATGTATGGATGTGAGAGTTGGACTGTGAAGAAAGCTGAGCACCAAAGAATTGATGCTTTTGAACTGTGGTGTTAGAGAAGACTCTTGAGAGTCCCTTGGACTGCAAGGAGATCCAACCGGTCCATTCTAAAGGAGATCAGTCCTGAGTGTTCGTTGGAAGGAATGATGCTAAAGCTGAAAGTCCAGTACTTTGGCCACCTAATGTGAAGAGTTGACTCATTGGAAAAATCCACACACCTACACTCAAATAATCTTCAACAAAACAGACAAGAATATACAATAGAGAAGAGTCTTTTTAGCAACTGGTGCTGGGAATGTTGCCACTGCCTTTAAATAAATGAAGTTAGAATACACACTCACACCATGAACAAAAATAAACTCAAAATGACTGAAAGACTTACATATAAGATATAACATCATAAAACTTCTAGAAGAGAATATAGGGAAAATGTTCTCTGACTGACATAAATCATACCAATATTTTCTTAGGTCTTATAAACCAAATTTATAAGTCTTTGTATACCAAGTGAAGTGAAGTCGCTCAGTCGTGTCGACTCTTTGCGATCCCATGGACTATAGTCTACCAGGCTTCTCTGTCCATGGGATTTTCCAGGCAAGAGTACTGGAGTGGGTTGCCATTTCCTTCTCCAGGGGATCTTCCTGACCCAGGGATTGAACCCAGGTCTCCTGCATTGCAGGCAGATGCTTTACCCTCTGAGCCACCAGGGAAGCCCAAAGGAAACCATAAATAAAATGAAAAGACAACCTATAGGCTGGGAAAAAAGTATTTGCAAACGATGTGACTGACAAGGGCTTAATTCCCAAAGCATATGAACATCTCATACAACTCAATAACAACAACAAAAACAACAATCCAATTGAAACAGACAAGATTGGGTTAAACAGACATTTCTCCCAAGAAAACATACAGATGCCCAAAAGGTACAAGAAAATATTTTCATTATCACTAATTTTTAGAGAAATGCGAATCAAAACTACAATGAGGTTTCTTTTCACACTGGTCAGAATGGCTATCATTAAAAAGTCTACAAGTAACAAATGCTGGAGAGGGTGTGGAGAAAAGGAACCCTCCTATACTGTTGATAGGAATGTAAATTAGTGCAAACACTATTGAAAACACGTTGGAGGTTCCTCAAAAAAAGAAAAAAAACTAACCAAAAATATACTTGTCCGCCAGGAGCCAGCGTGAGGAACTCTGCCTGTGGCAAAGGTCATGAGGAAGGAGGCTCGGCATACACAAAGGCGGGATCAAGCCTCAGGAGACCCCCTTTTCCCGAGCATCTACCCCCAAAACCACAGTCTGCCTACTTAACTGCTTTACGCTTCATCTATACCTCTGACTTTACGGGGGGCTGTCTCCCACCACCTCTCTCAGAGAAGGAGTTAACTTACAGCTCCAGTTAATAAAAATTCGTGGGCATGACAAGAGTGTTTCAACTTACAAACTCCTCTGAAGGTTCTCTAGTCTGCCTGAACAGGTTCATCCAGCCACATGTGATTGTTTACAGCCTCCCAACCATGAGAGGCACAAGATGCTTTAAACTTTCTAAATACAGATTCTTTTGAGAAGTTAGAAATTATTAGTATAGTTGGTTGGTTAGAAATTATACTGGTGAAGGGTTTTCATTTGTTGGGCCAATATTTGCTGCTGCTGCTGCTGCTAAGTCGCTTCAGTCTTGTCCGACTCTGTGTGACCCCCTAGATGGCAGCCTATCAGGCTCCTCCGTCCCTGGGATTCTCCAGGCAAGAACATTGGAGTGAGTTGCCATTTCCTTCTCCAGTGCATGAAAGTGTAAAGTGAAAGTGAAAGTCGCTCAGTCGTGCCTGAGCCTTAGCGACCCCATGGACTGCAGCCCATCAGGCTCCTTCATCCATGGGAGTTTCCAGGCAAGAGTACTGGAGTGGGGTGCCACTGCCTTCTCCAATATTTGCTGCTAAGGCTCCATATTCCCTGCCCTTATAATGAATATAACTAGCATATAGGAGAAATAAGTATTAACCTTTAAGATTAATCATGTTAAACCTTAGGCTAAGTAAATTCCTTTCTTAATGTAACCCCCTGCACCCTCACCCTATAGAAATGCAACTTTATTCGGTACCTTCGGAGGGTGGCGCCTGGTTTAAGAAAAATCACCCCTGGAAAATAGGTTTTCTGGTTAACTGACCATTATCAGAAAGAAAGGGTCATAAAATGTCAGCAGGCTTCATGGCCAGAAGATGACGTAAAGCTACCTAAGACATTTTGTATACATTTATATGAAGCACCTGATTTTGATAAAGGTCAGGACTGCTGACCCCCGTGTGACTTTGTATTCTATCTCTGTGTATAACAAAAAGTATATAAGTAACCTGGAAAATAAATTGGACCAGTTCCTGGAAAGACTGGTTTCCCCTGTGTGGTCTTTTCTCGTTCTCTTCTTTTCTGGCTGAATTCCCATCTGGAGCATGGAGGCTCTCCATGTCTACTTACTTGCCCTGGCTTATAAGACCCACACGAGAGGGAGCCCAAGGCAGGGCACCATCCGCTATTCAAGTGGGTGCCGGTGGCCTACGTAGATGGTGCAAACTCCTTATCTTGGAGTTTTATTTGTTTTCCACATAAACCAAGTTATTCAGCCTCTTTTTCTCCACTAAATTTTCCTACTACAGTATTTCTTCCTAATCCCTCTTTTCTAATTAAATAGTTCTTTCTCAGGACGCCAACTCCGTCTCCATTTTGAATTACCCTGGATCCACCTGGGCTGGACCCCAGCACTTGTCATATGATCCAGCAATCCCCTCCTGGGTATATATTCAGATGAAACTATAATTCAAAAAGATTCATTGCCCCCTATGTTCATAACAGCACTTTTTACAGTAGCCAATAGATGGAAACAACCAAATGTCCATTGGCAGATGGATAAAGAAGATGTGTGTATATACACACACACACACACAATGGAATACTAATCAGCCATAGAAAACAATAAAATAAAGCCAATTGTACCAACATGGATGGACCTAGAGAGTATCATACTAAGTGAAGTAAGTCAGAAAGCAAAGACAAATAGCATATGATATCACAAATGTGGAATCTAAAATATGACATAAATGAACTTATCTATGAAACAGAAAGAGACTAACAAATATTGAAGACAGACTTGTGGTTGCCAAGGGAGAAGGTTGGAGATGGAATGGATTGGAAGTTTGGAGTTAACAGATATAAACTATTACATATAGAATGGATAAACAATAAGATCTTACTCTATAGTACAGGGGACTATATTCAATATCCTATAATAAACCATAATGGAAAAATATTAAAAAGAATACATATATATATAACTGAAGGTCTCATCATGACCTTCACATATTCTATATAAAATGTCTTTCTCTAGTTCAAATACATATATGCATCACTTTGCTGTATAACAGAAATTAACATAGCATTGTAAATTACCTATATTTCAATAAAATAAATTTTAAAGTTAAAAAAATGTTATCTTCTCATGGAAGAATAAATTTGACTATTCTGAATATTAATTCTATTTCTAATGATTACTGAACAAACTTGATCTCTATCATTAGGATGGATAATCTATATTCTTGAATAATGTATGGCTACTCAGTAACTCTACCTGGGTGCCCTATAGGTGTCTCAAAATTAATGAGTTCAAAACAGGAATCTTGACTCAAGCTCAGCCTCAAACTTACCCTACCCCCAAACCATTTCTTTTAGATTTCCTGAGTCATGGTCAATGATTCCTAGGCACTATAAAGTTATAAAAGGTAAAATTAATTTGTCTCTTTCATCACTTCTCACATACAATCCACCAGAAAGATCCAGTGGCTATACTTCTCACATATATGGCAAATCTGACCATTCCCATTGAACCCTGACAACTTTGATCATTACCATCTTCTCTCACCAGGATTACTGTAATAACTTCCAAACCAATTTCCCCATTTCCATCATGGTTTTTCACATGGTTCATTTTCTACATGATGGTCAGCCAAATTTTCAAAAATGTAAATGAAATCATGCCAATCCTGTGCTTAGATCTCTCCAATGGCTTCCTGTCACAATTACAATAAAATCTAAACTCTATGTCTTAAGCCCACAATTTACTGCCTTCATTTGACTTCTCTGTGCCTATCTAACCATTCACCATCCTCCAACTAAATAGACCTTCCTTGCTAAGCTCATTCTCTCATCAGGACCTTTACATATTCTACATAAAATTTCCTTCCTCAATTTCAAAACTTAGTCCTTTCGAATAATTAAGATCCCAGCTCAGATATTACCTCTTCTATGAGATCTTTCTTGCCCATTTCATTTAAAGCAGCTCTCCTTTCTGTTTCTACCCCAGACAATCCTGATCCCAAATTTCAGTTTTATTATTATAGCACTATCATATGAAAGTGTCTTGATTAACTATTTGGTATTTGAGTATGTGTTTTATCTGCTCTCTATTGCAAGGTGATCTCCTTAAGAGAAATCACCTTTCTGGACTTCTTACACTAACTTCATGGAGTCAACTACCAGACGTATAGTAAGCACTCAATGAATGCCATCAAATATTCAAAGAAGCAGATGGCAGCAATAAAACAACAAAAAATGTGATGATTAAGGGAAAATGTGCAAACAGTCACAAATATATTTAAGTGCTCTGACTGAAATAGAGAAAATAAAGCGAGACAATTACTTCAAAATTCTAAAACAGTGGAAGAAATGTTAGCATTTTGAAGTATTGATTTAATATCTTTATTTTCCTTTCTAAAATCCTCTTTGCCACACATTGAAAAATAGTACAGAATCTAATTAGTAATAATAAAGATATAATATTAAGCAATAATAATACAATTATTATGATTTGGGTTATAACAGAAGAAATATAACCAAAATAACATGCCCTAATAAAATTTTAAATCACATAAACATTTAAAGATTGAAACAACTATACAGTAGGCTGATTCATATGAGCAGTATAAAGTAATTCCAGCATTAATAAACTAATAATAGTCATTGCCTTTAATGAAGGTCATACAATTTCCTTTTTCAAGTCAACATAGTAATTCTGAAGCTTTATAACTCAAGGAAAAATTATATGAAGGCTTGAAAACTATTTAAGCAAGTCATGAATAGCAAGGGTACACACTTTACTCCTGGAAACTTTATCTGTGTAAAATGAACATGATTATGATTTGATTTCTGCAGATTTGTATCTGTAATTACTCCAAATGTTATTAAATCTTAGAATTATATTGAATATACTGAAGGAAGATTAGTTAATATCTCTTGAGATTTCCATGAGAAATAAATGTCTTTTTCATTTGGCTAGCCAGGTGGGAAAATATGAATACACAACAGATACTAATTTACATAACATGTTGTGTTGTTTTCCAAAGGCTCAAGAATATGCATTTTTCCAATAGTAATAATCCCTTCCACTTTATAGCCTGTAAACCACACCACATACATTATTACATTCGAGCCACATAAAAATCATTTGAGATAAGTATAATGGTGTATTATTTCATTTTTATAAATGAGAGTAAAGAAAGATGAGGATCAAAAAATTTAAGTAATTTTTCCAAATTGCATGGCTAGAATGTGGACTAACCAATAAGAGCTCAGGGTTGAAATTTCTATCCCAGCACACTTTTCATCATACCATCCACCCCTGTTAATTTATTGACAGGTAGGACAGGAGGTAATTAAAGAAAAGTGTTTTCAGCTACTGCTACCCAAGGAAGCATCATGAAATCCACATTTCCCTGCAACAGGAGAGTCAGTTCTGCTTCCAAGCAGGAAGTAACTCTTAAAAACAGGGGGCTTAAAAACCCTTCTTGCATCACCAAATACACTAATTCTACAAAGAGAAAGCAGATGCCAGTAGACACAGAGTTCTCAGAATAGAAGGGCAGAGACACAGAGGTATCAGAATAGAAGGACAGAGAACAGCTAGAAACTATTCCTAGACAGCAGTTTACAAAAAAGGGAAGCACAGCTTTCTAAAGAAGTTAACTGATAAAAAATCCAATACTTAAAGATTATACACTGAAGAAGAAAAACAGAAAAAGACAAATGACTGTTATATTAAGAAGCCTGAAGCTAGGTCAGGCAGATTTGGGCAAGAGCAACTTGAGACAGAAAGATCTGAACACAGATTGGACCATGTCACATGGTTGAAAGAATATTACAAGTCTTCTGTGAGGGAATTTGGAAATATCAGAACTTCTATAATACCTATTATAGATTTTAGCAGACTACACTGTATATTGTACAAAACCTTTCTTTGGCTTATGGGCTCAGCTACTCCAGAAAAGTTGCTAACAGCATTAAGTTTCAATATGAAAAGACTTCTCTGTATATGTTTATATGAAAATCCAATGCAGCTCCTTTAAGAGTTAAATCTCTATAGAACTATTCAGTTCATTTCAGTAGCTCAGTCTGTCCGACTCTTTGTGACCTCATGAATTGCAGCACGCCAGGCCTCCCTGTCCATCACCAACTCCCGGAGTTCACTCAAATTCATGTCCATCGAGTCGGTGATGCCACCCAGCCATCTCATCCTCTGTCGCTCCCTTCTCTTCCTGCCCCTAATCCCTCCCAGCATCAGAGTCTTATCCAATGAGTCAACTCTTCGCATGAGGTGGCCAAAGTACTGGAGCTTCAGCTTTAGCATCAATCCTTCCAAACAACTCTCAGGACTGATCTCCTTTAGAATGGACCGGTTGGATCTCCTTGCAGTCCAAGGTACTCTCAAGAGTCTTTTCCAACACCACAGCTCAAAAGCATCAATTCTTTGGTGCTCAGCTTTCTTCACAGTCCAACTCTCACATCCATACATGACTACCAGAAAAACCATAGCCTTGACTAGATGGACCTTTGTTGGCAAAATAATGTCTCTGCTTTTGAATATACTATTTGGGTTGGTCATAACTTTCCTTCCAAAGAGTAAGCATTTTTTAATTTCATGGTTGCAATCACCATCTGCAGTGTTTTTGGAGCCCAAAAAAATAAAGTCTGACACTGTTTCCACCGTTTCCTCATCTATCCCATGCAGTGATGGGATCAGATCTTCGTTTTCTGAATGTTGAGCTTTAAGCCAACTTTTTCACTCTCCTCTTTCACTTTCATCAAGAAGCTTTTTAGTTCCTCTTCACTTTCTGCCATAAGGGCAGTGTTATCTGCATATCTGAGGTTATTGATATTTCTCCCAGCAATCTTGATTCCGTCTTGTGCTTCTTCCAGCCCACTGTTTCTCATGATGTAGGGTGACAATATACAGCCAAGAAGAGCTATTATGGCTTGCCTGATAGCTCAGTTGGTAAAGAATCTGCCTGCAATTCAGGAGACTTGGGTTCCCTGGGTTGGGAAGATCTCCTGGAGAAGAGAAAGGCTACTCACTCCAGTATTCTGGCCTGGAGAATTCCTGAGGTCACAGAATTGGACACGATTGAGCAACTTTCAACTTCACTCTGGAGACCAGGTCAGATTAGTCAGTTAAACAACATTATACTTTTTAAATGAGGTTATTTCTGTCTTAGGCTGTGTCCGTCCACAAATGGTCACTGATTCTCTCTCAGACAAGATGATATATGACAGTATCCTTCATGCTCCCCAAACGTTTTCCCCTGTTCCTCCTGGACCTAAGCATGGTAATAGCTTGTCTGCTAATATATCTAAGATAACTGCAACAATCTTTGTGATTATCATATATATACCTATACCTTTATAATTAGTGTCACTATAAATAAATCATTCTAGAATTAATCTATTTCATGTGTGCCATCTGTTTCCTGCTGGTAGTCTAAAAGATATAAATTCACATGGTACAAGACTTTATTACCTAGTTCTCATCACAGCCATGACAGATGATGAATTTTAGTATTTCCTATTGACATTGATGTAAATTGGGCATGTATAGTTCAAATAATTTACCTAATGTCTCACAGTAAGGCAACACCAAAATTTTAATATAGAATTATCTGAGGCCAAACTTCTGGTATTTCCACCATACTGCATTTTCTCTTGAGTTTATTATTATATATTTCCACATATGTATATCTGATTTCTAAACAAAGTTTGCTACAAAATGACAGGATGCTTGAGTGAAAAAGATAGTACAGATAGCCTATCTTAAAATCTTTATAAACAAAGAGGTAAGAAAACTGGGGAAAATGATTTGCTCAAATTCACAAAGGTACTGACTGCCAGCCAAGAATACCACACATTCCTTATATAAAGAGATAGATGATATTCAATGACATACTGATGCAGAGAGGTGAAATGACTTGCCAAAGGTGTATTCTCAAAGGCTGAGACATGCTTCTTATTCTCAAGCAGATGTTACAAAATTATAGCTGTGGGGCAGAGTAGGTGCCCATAATTCTGCCTTATAGAGAGGAAATAGATAGATTTTTGCTAACAGAAATCATCCATCAATTGATTTATCTGACCATCTTATAGATTTGATTAGAAATAATGACTCATTTCTGAAGGAAATGGTAATCTGGGGAACATATTTAACATTTTGAAATGCTGTAATTCTTATTATCCTCACATATATTTAGAAAATTACTATCTGATCAAATAATAATTTTGATATTTTAGGCAATTTTGAGTAAATCTTGTTGGTGACTTTAAAATGCAAAATAAAATGATAGCTAAAGCATAGCTAACTTCCTACTAAATATAAAGCACTAATAGAATCAGATGCAAAAATTTTCCAGTAAAAATGTTACAATTTTCATGCCTTTGAAAGTTGTAACCAATACAACTAATCAAAAATAGAAGTTAAGTAACAGAAGACAAACTATGGGGAAAAAAACAAAATTATCAATTTGGGAATAATATGATAATACAGCTGGTAATAGCAAAAGAATGAGAAACACTACTAAACTGACAAGAAAATATAGGAAGGAGGCTAGAAACAAAATTTTGAAAATGAGAGTTTTCTTATACACTGGTGTTAAATAATTAGAAATATAATTTAAAAACATGTATACTAGTACTCAAATATAAGGTACTCAGAAGGAAAATGAACAAATGAGATTCACGTGAAATCTACTACAAACTTTCTGAAAGCCATAATATTTGTATATATTAAAAGTTACACACTATTCTTAAACCAAAATACAAAGTTTATAGATGTATAATTGTTTCCAAACTATAGTAAACTTATAATTTTAATAAAAACTTTAAAGAGATCTTACCCTAATTAAAAATGAATTATACTGTTCATGAACATACAAGCAGAAATCAAACAATTATGGGGGGAACTTACATAAAGGAATTAGTTTACAGAAGGAATATATGATAAAGAAAATATGGAAATGATGAAGAAAGATTAGATTAATCGACCAATTATTTTGAACAAATGGCAAGCTAATTTAAAAGTATCAACTAAGAGTTTTTCTTTATAATACATACCAAAATACAGAATAGATTAATAATTTTAAATATAAAATATCAAGCCATAAGAAATAGAAAATATGATTAAAACTTTCTACTTTAAAGTCATTGAAGAAATTATGAAGCATACAGTTAATATATGGGTGAAATAAAAGTATAAAACTGAATGTTTAAAGTATCATAAATTTTATTAAAAGATAAATGGAAAAAAATTTGCAATAGAGAAAGGGTTAGTGAATTTAATAGAGTTCAGTCAATCAATTAAGGAAAAATTTGAGACAATAAATAAATGAGTAAAGAATATGAGAGAATTCATGCAAAACAAATTTTATGTAATAAATATACTTTTAAAAGGCTGAATGTCAAAAATAATGAAAGATATCTTACTTAAACATCAACTTTACAACAAATTGATTTGCAATATTTTTTAAAAGTTAACATTTTATGTGGTTGTGAACTTATGTACATGGTACAATGTTTGAAAAAATAATGAAATGCCAGAAATTTCATCCTTGATAATCCACAATAAAGATATATTCTGAAACACAATACTTATACTAAATTCTTCCACATTACATTAGAGTAAAAATAGGATCAATCTGCATATGGAATATGATATTAACTATATCCAATCATGTTAACTGACTTTTTCCTATTTTATTGAGATATAATTGACATGCAGCACTATACAAGTTTTAAGGATTACAGCATAATGATATGACTTACATATATCATGAACTGATTACCACAATAACTTTAGTGAACATGATCTCATATAGATACAAAATTAAAGAGAAAAAAATTTCTTCGTGATGAAAACTCAGGATTTCCTCTCTTATTAGCTATTATATATATAACATACAGCAGCATAAATTATATTAATCATGTTGTACATATCTCTAGTACCTATTTATTTTATAACTGAAAATGTGTACCTTTTGATATACTTCATCCAATTGCCCCTCCCCTCAACCTTACTTCTAGTAATCACAAATTTTATTTCTTCTTATGTGAGTGTGTCTGTTTGCCTGTTTTTTTTTTCAAGTTCTATTACAGTATAGCTGTTTTATAATGTGTTAGTTTCTACTGTGCAGCAAAGAGAATCAAGTGAATCAGCTACATTATACATATGTCCCCTCTTTTTTGAATATCCTTCCCATTTAGGTCACCACAGAGCAATGAACAGAGTTTACTGTGCTATACAGTAGGTTCTCACTAGTTATCTATTTTACACATCGTATCAAAAGTGTATGCATATATCTATATGTGAATCTTCACCTCCCAATATTTCACACACACTTCTTCCCCACCCCCCATATCCATATGCTGCTTCTCTATGTCTGTGTCTCTATTACTGCTTTTAAATAAGATTGTCTATACAATTTTTTTCATGTTCCACATATATGTGTTAATATACAATATTGGTTTTCCTCTTTCTGACTTATTTCACTCCATATGACAGTCTCTAGTCCAACCTTCCAAAATTGAACCAGGAAGAAAAGGAAAATATGAACAGACCAATCACAAGTAATGAAATTGGAACTGTGATTAAAAATCTCCCAACAAAAAAAAGCCCAGGACCAGATGGCTTCACAGGCAAGTTCTCCCAAACTCATTCTGTTAGGCCACCATCACCCTGAGACTGAAACCAGACAAAGATATCACAAAAAAGCAACATTACAGGCCAGTATCATTAATTAACATAGATACAAAAAACCTCAGCAAAATACTAGCAAAGTGAATCTGACAGTACATTAAAAGGATCATACACCATGATGAAGTAGAATTTATCCCAGGGATGCAAGGATTCTTCATGTAAATCAATCAATGTGATATACTATATTAACAAACTGAAGAATAAAAACCATATGATCATCTCAATAGATGCAGAAAAAGCTTTTGATAAAATTCAACACATATTTATGATAAAAAACTCTCCAGAAAGTGAGCATAGAGGGAATCTCTCTCAACATAATAAAGGCCATATATGACAAACCCATAGCAAACATTATTCTCAGTGGTAAAAACTGAAAGCATTTTCTTCAAAATCATGAATAAGACAAAGGTGCCCACTCTTGCCACTCTTATTCAACATAGTTTTAGAAGGCCTAGCCACAGTAATCAGAGAAGAAAAAGAAATAAAAGAATCCAAAATGTCAAAGAAGAAATAAAACCGTTACTATTTGCAGATGACATGACACTACACACAGAGAATCCTAAAGATGCCACCAGAAAACTACTAGAGCTCATCAATGAATTTAGTTAAGTCACAGGATACAAAATTAATACACAGAAATATCTTGCATTCCTATACACTAACAACAAAAGATCAGAGAAAAAAAAATAAGCCAGGGTTGTTTTAAAGCATGATTGATCTGCAAAACCATGTAAGTTCCTGGTACACAACACAGTGATTCAGTGTTTCTATACATCACAAAATGATCAATATCATGTCTCAAGTCCATATGTCATCAATACAAAGCTATTACGTTATTGACTGTATTTCCCAGTGTGTACATTTTATCAACACATCTATTTGTTGATTTTAAGTTTGTACCTCTTGATCTCTATCGCCTGTTTCACTCAATGACTGTACCCCTTTCCTCAAGAAACCACTTGTTTGTTCTCTGTGTTGATGACTCTGTTTCTGTTTTATGTTTCTTCATTTGTGTGTGTGTGTGTGTGTCTGTGTGTGTGTGTGTATACTTTACTTAGGATTATACCATCTAGGTTCATACATGTTGTTGCAAACATCATGCTATTTTTTTTAACAGCTCAGCAATATAATATTTTATTGTGAGTGTGTGTGTGAGTGTGTGTGTGTGCATGCCACAGTATATCTTTTAATCTACTGAAGGACACTTAAGTTGTTCCTATACTAAGGCAAATGTAAATAATGCTGCAATGAATACAGGGTTTCATATACCTATTTGAATTAGTGTTTTTGCTGAACTCAGAAAAATCCTCAAGAGTAAAATTTCTGCATCTTATGGAAGTTCTATCTTTAATTTTTTGAGAACTCTTCTTACTGTTTTCCACAGGGGTAGCACCAATTTACATTCCCACCAACAGTGCACAGTTTCCCTTTTCTTCATATCCCAGCAACACTTGTTATTTGCTATCTATCTGATAACAGCCATTCTAAGAGGAGTAAAGTAGTATCTCATCTGGCTTCTTTCAATTTGCATCCTCCTGAGCATCTTTTCATATGTCTGTTGGCCATCTGTATGTCTTCTTTAAAAACATATCTATTCAAGTCCTCTGTCACATTTTTCCATTAGTTAGTTAAATTCTTTGATACTGAGTTATATCAGTTCTTTGCATATTTGGGATATTAGTCCATTACTGAACATACCATTTGCAAATATCTTCTCCCATTTGGCAGGTTGCTTTTATGTTTTATTGATAATTTCCTTTGCTATGAGAAGGTTTTTAGATTGTTATAGTCTCAATTATTTCTTTTTGCATTTTTCCCTTGCCTGAGGAGACATTAGAAGAAAATATTGCTCAGGCTAATTTTAAAAAGCATATGGCCTGTGTTTTTCTTCTAGAAGTTTTATGGTTTCAGGTCTTACATTCAAATCTTTAATCCATTTTACTTTTATATACAGTTGGAGAAAGCAGGTTATACTGATTTTTTTTATATACAGCTGTCCAGTTTTCCCAACAGGATGAATTGAAGAGGCTGTCTTTCTCCTCAGTAATATAGTCTTACTTCCTTTATCATAGATTAATTGCCCATGTAAGTGTTGGTTTATTTCTGGTCTATTTTGCTGCGTTGATCTATGTCTGCTTTTGTGCCACTATCACACTGTTTCTAATAGCCTAGTTTTGTAGCATAGTTTAAAATCAGTTAGTATGATACCTTCAGCTTTGTTTTCTTTCTCAAGATTGCTTAATTTACTCAGGGTCTTTTGTGTTTCCATATAAACTTTAGATTTGTTACAGTTCTGTGAAAAATGCCATGGATACTTTGATAGGGACTGCACTGAATTTGTAGATTGCCTTGAGCAGTATGGTCTTTGTTGTTTAGTTGCTAAGTTGTGTCTGACTCTCTTGCCTCCATGGGCTGTAGCTGATCAGGCTCCTCTGTCTGCAGGATACCCCAGACAAGAATACTGCACTGGGTTGCCATTTTTTCCTCCAGGGAATATTCCTGACCCAGAGATTGAACCTGCATCTCCTGCTGGCAGGCAGATTCTACTAATTCTTTTAGCCCAAGAGCACAGTGTATCTTCTTATTTGTTTGTGTCCTCTTCAATTTTTTTTCACGAGTGTCTTATAGTTTCCCTGAATAGGATTTACTGCTAGATATTTTATTATTTTTGATGAAATTATAAATGGGATTATTTTCTTAACTTCTTTAATTGTTTGTTGCTAATATATAGAAATGCAAACGATTTCTGAATTTTAATTTTACATCCTACCACTTTATTGAATTGATTTATTAGTTCTAATCACTTTTTGGTGGTGTCTTTAAGATTGTCTATATATAATATCATGTCATCTGCAAGTAGTGACAATTTTACTTCTTCCTTTTTTCTAGTTTGGCTTCCCTTTCTTGTTGTTTGCTGTGGCTAGGACTTCCATACTATGTTGAATAGAAGTTGTGGGAATGGTCATTACCATCTTATTTCTGGTCTTACAGGAAATGTTTTAAGCTTTTAACTGTTGAGTATGATATTAGCTATAGGTTTATCACATATGTCCATTATTTTGAGGTATATTCCCTCTATACTCACTTTATGGACAACTTATAAATGATTGTTGAATTTTGCTAACAGCTTTTTCTGCATCTACTTAGATGATCATTGGATTTTTATTCCTCAGTTTGTAAATGTGGTATATCACACTGATTTTCAGATATTCAACCATCCTCATATACATGGAGTAAATCTCACTTGATCATGGTATATGATCCTTTTGATGTATTTTTTTTTACTCAATTGCTAATATTTTGTTGAGGGGTTTTACATCTGTGTTTAACTGATATTCATCTGTAATTTTCTTTCTTGTGGTAATTATAGAGATAAAGTGGAGTGACAAAGATGTTCCAGGATAGGACTTTTGATGTGAATAAAAATATATAAAATAATTTGTATTTCCTAAAATCCCATGGACAGAGGAACCTGGCAGGCTACAGTCCACAGGGTCACAAGATTCAGACATGACTTAGCGACTAAACCACCACCATTACCACGAAGACCTAAAATGCTGAACATCATTTTTTGCACTTTTGGATTATTTGCCTTTTTATTACTGAAGTTAGAGTGCTTTATATATGCTCCGAATAACAGGTATATAGTGAAGTACTATTCCACGTCTATTAAAAGTCATGATTAAAAGAAACTGACTATACCAGCTATTGGCAGGATGTGAAAGAACTGGAATTCTCATACATTTCTGCTGGTAAGGTGGTACCGCCACTTTGAGAAGCAGTTTGATAGTTTCTTAAAATATTTACTATATGATCCATACCTACGACTCCCGGCATCTCCTCAGAATAAACAAAGGTTTATGTCGATACAAAGATCCTAACATAAATGTTCCCAGAAACTTTATTTCTAATAGCCCCAAACTGGAAGCAACTTAAATATCCATTAATAGCCCAATATATAAATGAACTGTGGTGATTCCACACAAATACTACTCATCAGAAAACAGCAGGGAACAACGTATTGATACATACAACAATATGGATGAATCTGAAAATAACATGAAGTGAAAGAAACCAGGCAAAAACAAGTCATTCATGTATACTCTATGAATCTATTTATATAACTCTTTTGTCGTTGTTGCTGTTTAGCCCCTAAGTCATGTTAGACTCTTTGCAACAACATGGGTATGTAGCCTGACAGGCCCCTCTGTTCATGGCAAGAATAACAGAGTGGGTTGCCTTTTCCTCCTCCATGGGATCTTCCCAACCCAGGGATTGAACCTGAGTCTCCTGCTTTGCAAGAGGACTCTTTAACACTGAGCCACCAGAGAAGCCCCACATAAAACTCTAAAAAATGAAATACAATATACAGAGAAATCAGATGAGTGGCACATGAAAACAGGAGGGAAACAGCAAGAAGAGTATGGAGAGGGTATAAAACTGAAATTGTAAAAGGTTATGAAATTACGGGATGAAACTTTCCAAAATGTATATTTCACATATATAAACTTTAGTGTATGTCATTTATACCACAATAAAGCTGATAAGAATTTACAGAGACCATGTGCTATTTTTATATTTAAATTATTTTATGATTTGTGAGTACATTATTTCATGTCCAGATTCTGATCTTGTAGAAGTTAACTTGGTGGTTGAAGAGTTTCTCTCAGGGGAAAGGTGTATAGAAGTCCTACATGGGCCAATCTGGAAGTATTATGCAGATGTCTCTCTATGGCATATAAGGGAAAACAGAGAAGCAGGAGGGAGGTCAGGACAAAGGATAAAGAAAGATGAACATAGGCTAGTAGGAGGAAATGGGTTTAGAAATGTCCAGGAGCACACTAACGACAAGGTCAATGGCTGAATATCTAAAAAATTTGCCCAGGCTGGTCACCTAACAGGTACAGTCTACAGAGTCTAAGCAGATTTGTGGGGGAGAGCCTAGCATATTTCAATGGACTCAGGTAAGACAAGTGACATCTATTCTTTGCTAGGTAATGAATTCCCCAGTTAAATAAAGAAGAGATCTCTCAATGATGTCACCTCAAAGGAAGAGAAGTCTACATGTATGACTAGGAAGAACACTTTACATTATGTAAAAATGACTGTTGATGAAGTTGGATTGTGACTGCAAAGGAAGATACGTGAACACTTTCATTTCCTACTGTGTATAAAAATAATTGCTCTTTGAAAAAGTAAAATCTCAATTTAGTGATAATGCTTGGGGATTAAGATGTTCTTGTTAATTGAATTTTTTATTTATACAATCATTGATGACAATCATAGAATTTCACAGTTGGAAAGGACCTTGGAGATCATTTATTCCAACCTCATTTTATAGATTAGGTAACAGAGGACCAAGAGGTTAAATAAATGGCCCAAGGTGCCAGTCAATTAGTGACAGCACTGGGATTATAAGAGAAATTTAACGAGAACATGCTTTTGTTTCAATTCTTGTGATTGAAAAGTTTTCCACTTAAGAATGTGTTCATCTGCTTAAATGTTTTAATATGTTAAGTATGGGAACTCTGAACCTACAAAGATATGTCTCTAATTCCTTTCATCAATTGTTTTAACTAATATTTATTGAATTTCTAAGGTTTTGGGCATTAAGTTTTGAGAGTAAACAAAATATAAATAAAAAGAGCTCATAGGCTCAGGAACTGACAGAAAGAAACTGTAATAAATGCTATGACAGTTTAAACACAGCGACTCTCAAACCACACTAGAGGGGTGACTGGTGGGATGGAAAAGAGTTGTGACAAATATTGCATTACTATAAACAACATATTAGAAACATAAAAAAAGGAATAACAAGAAAATAATTATCATAAACTTAAGGATAGCAATTATTTCAAGGATGGAGTAAAATGAAATCATTACCAGGAGTCCATTCAACTTATACTGGTCATGATCTGTCTCTTAACTGGGTGGGTACATGTGCGGTCATTCTAAGTGACTATTCTAAGTAATAATATATGCTCATTCGTACACAGGCTACATTATAGCCAAAAAAAAAAAAAAAAACAAACAAAAAACAAACCACTTTCAGCAACTGAGAGCTAAAGAAAAAGAGAGTGAGTGAAAACTACCCTATCTCTAATGGGAAGAGAAGAAAGGAGTTTCTATAGGAGTTCAAGAGGGTTTTGGGGAGTGGAAATAAAGTATTTCTTTTCTGCTGACCAAAAGACACAGACTGAAAATGAAAGAGGACCACATCAATAAATATAGTTAAGAAAACTGGAGAATGTAAAAGTTGTGCTTCAGAATGGTGGTAAGCACTTTCTTCTGTTGACAAAAGAAAAAAAAAAGTTTACTATGAGAAAAAGTAGGAGCAAGTAAAGGCAGTTCCTGAAGTTCCTCTTGAAGGCTCATGGTTTTCTTAGCAAGAGTTTTTTTCCTTATTTTCCAAGAGAGTAAGGGCAAGAGGTGGTAAGGGAGGCATAGAGGACTGGAAGAGGTAGAGATGGGGAAAAATTGTTCTTAGAAGCTGGAAGGAAATAAAAAAGTATGAAACAGCCTGTAATGAATACAAGCATTACCCCTGAAGCCTATCTGAGGGGTAACAAGAAATCTGAAGTTGATTATATTGGCAATCTTGTGACTTTTCTTTTTAAATGTTTTGCAATGATAAGCAAGCTGGCTGCAGAAGAAGAGAGTGCATAGAGCTTAGAATAATGCATAGTGTGCTATGGAATTCACTGAGGAAGCAAGGAGACATAGGGTGTTGGGACATGTCATGCATTGGACTGGGGTATGAGACATGGAGCTCTGATCAGGCAAACACAAGAGTGGAAAGGATGAAGCCATTTGGACCTTAATCTGACCCTACTGGGGTAGAATAGGTGTGGAGATTATCCTTAAGATTTAACAGTTAAGATTTACTTTGAGCCTAACTAGAAAGTACAATTGAAAGGGGAAGGAGTGTAGGAGGTTGTGAGCCATGTACAAAGAATGTGACAAACTCAATTTGGATTCAGACAAAAGTCAAAAGGGAGTTTTCGAAAGCAGGTGTTAGATCCCAGCAGGAAGGCAGAGCACAGCTATAATCTGGTTGATGGTCCAGGAAATTTAGGAAGCAAAAAAAAAGTCACTATTCAGAAACAGGTCTGTAGGTGGAAAAATAAAGCCCAATTTAGTAGGTGGGTGTTTAGAAGCAATACTTTTGTACTTCTAGAAGGGAGTAGAAAGGATACAAGCTGAAAGGAACTACACTACTAATTAGCCATGTTCTGGGAATTGGACCCCTAGGGATAAAGGTAAATGTGACTCTGAAGTCTATGCATCAGAGACTTTGGCCAAAAGAATGATGAAGGCTAAATGCCTTTGACACTGCTATCTTCAGTTGTTCAGTAGTTCTTTTATGTTCAGTTGGTTTTGGAACTAGGGAGAAAGAAAGGTGTACTTTATGTGTGCAAGTGGACACAGTTCCATTAGTGAAGCTTAGAACAGCAGAGTCAGGAGAAATAAGGTGGAGGGATTAATTAGGAGTTTTGGGGGTTAAAATATATAAACTACTATTTATAAAATAGATAATCAACAAGGACCTACAGTATAGCACAGGGAACTATACTCAATAACTTGTGATGACCCGTAATTGCAAAGAATCTAAAAAGAACAGACATGTGCATGATGCTGTGAAGTGCTGCACTCAATACACCAGCAAATCTGGAAAACTCAGCAGTGGCCACAGGACTGGGAAAGGTCAGTTTTCATTCCAATCCCAAAGAAAGGCAATGCCAAAGAATGCTCAAACTATCACACAATTGCATTCATCTCACACTCTAATAAAGTAATGCTCAAAATTCTCCAAGCCAGACTTCAACAGTACGTGAACCATGAACTTCCAGATGTTCAAGCTGGTTTTAGAAAAGGCAGAGGAACCAGAGATCAAAGAGCCAAAACGCACTGGATTATCAAAAAAGCAAGAGAGTTCTAGAAAAAACATCTATTTATGCTTTATTGACAATGCCAGAGCCTTTGACTGTGTGGATCCTGACAAACTATGGAAAATTCTTAAAGAGATGGGAATAACAGACCACCTGACCTGCCTCCTGAGAAATCTGTATGCAGGTTAGGAAGCAACAGTTAGAAATGGACAAGAAACAACAGACTGGTTCCAAATAGGGAAAGGATTATGTCAAGGCTGTATTTAACTTATATGCAGAATACATCATGAGAAACACTAGACTGGAGGAAGCACAAGCTGGAATCAAGACTGCTGGGAGAAATATCAATAACCTCAGATAAGACCACCAGATGACACCACCCTTATAGTAAAAAGTGAAGAAGAACTAAAGAGCCGCTTGATGAAAGTGAAAGAGGAGAGTGAAAAAGTTGGCTTAAAGCTCAACATTCAGAAAACTAAGATCATAGCATCCTGTCCCATCACTTTATGGCAGATAGATGGGGAAAGACTGGAAACAGTGACAGACTTTACTTTTTAGGGCTCTAAAATCACTGCAGATGGTGACTGTAGCCATGAAATTAAAAGAAAAGAAGTTATGAACAATCTAGAGAGCATACTAAAAAGCAGAGACATTATTTTGCCAACAAAGGTCCATCTAGTCAAGGCTATGGTTTCTCCAGTAGTCATGTATATATATGAGAGTTGGACTATAAAGAAAATTGACCACCAAAGAATTGATGCTTTTGAACTGTGGGTTGGAGAACACTCTTGAGAGTTCCTTGGACTGCAAGGAGATCCAACCAGTTCATCCTAAAGAAATCAGTCCTGAATATTCATTGGAAGGACTGATGTTGAAGGTAAAACTTCAATGCTTTGGCCACCTGATGCAAAGAACTGACTCACTGAAAAAGACCCTGATGCTGAAAGATGGAAGGCCGGAGGAGAAGGGGACAACAGAGGACTAGAAGGTTGGATGGCATCACCAACTCAACGGACATGAGTTTGTGTAAACTCCAGGAGTTGGTGATGGACAGGGAGGCCTGGCATGCTGCTGTCATGTGGTTGCAAAGAGTCGGATACGACTGAGTGACTGAACTGAACAGATGTACAAATGCATCACTTTACTTTTTACCTGAAACGAACACAACATTGTAAATCAACAATATTTCAATAATTTTTTAAAGAGAACTGAAGTGGATACTGTCAAAGTCAGCATGGTTTTAAAAAAAAAAGGATTAGCATCAGGTCTAGGAGTGGTGCTAGGAGTAAAGAACCCACCCGCCAATGAGGAGAGGTAAGAGATGCAGGTTGAGTCCCTGGGTAGAGAAGATCCTCTGGAAGAGGGCAAGGCAATCCACTCCAGTATTCTTGCCTGAAGAATCCCAAGGGCAGAGGAGCCTGGAGGACTACATTCCATAAAGTCACAAAGAGTCAGACACGACTGAAACAACTTAGCGTGCATGCACACACTAGCAGACTGGCAGGATCTGAGTGTAGAAGCCAATGAGGTTTCTCTAGGTATAATTAATTCAATACATGGGTGGTCTTCAGCTTTCCTATCTGTTCATATCTGTACCCAAACCGTACCAAAACCAAATGATTTACAGTCACCTGTGTTTGTTCTTATAGATTGACTTCAAGATTACAAGCATCAGAATGTCAGCACATGGGTTATTGTTTTCAAATACTTATGTTAATCTTGCAAAGCCTGCATATATGCATGCTAAGTCACTTCAGCCATAGGCCATTTTTTCGACCCTATGGACTATAGCCTGTAGACTCCTCTGTCCATGAGATTCTCTAGACAGGAATACTGGAGTGGGTTGCCATGTGCTCCTTCAGCGTATCTTCCTGACCCAGGGATCGACCCCACATCTCCTGCAACTCCTGCACTGCAGGTGGATTCTTTATCATTAAGCCACTGAGGAAACTCTTGGAAAGCCTGAGTGTTGCCCAAAACACATGAGCACCAGTACTGTCAAAACTTCTGAAGCATATGAAAGTAACAAATACATACATATAACACACCTGACTACACAAAAAATTCAGTTTCACCCATAAGTCATGCTTAACAGAAAAATGACAAGCCAGAGTCACCAACCTTGAGATTGGAATGTGGTAAATCATTTGGAAAAGGTAAAAAGAGAGATGTGGGCAGAGAGCAGTAATACTTGTCAAGACAATTTGATGTGAAAAATGAAAGAAATAAGGTTAAAGAAATGTAGAAACAAATACTCATATAAAATAAAAAGGTGAAATGGATTATTTTCAGTCCAGAAAATTTTCCTTGTTAAAATATGTTAAAGTTAAAAGAGACACAGTTGTATAGAATGGCCTTTTGGACTCTGTGGGAGAGGGAGAGGGTGGGATGGGTTGGCAGAGTGGCAATGTAACATGTGTGATATCATAAGCGAAATGAATTGCCAGTCCAGGTTTGATGCAGGATGCAGGATGATAGGGACTGATGCACGGGGATAATCCAGAGAGAGGGTGTGGGGCGGGAGGGTGGAGGAGGGGGTCGGGATTGGGAGTTCATGTACACTCATGGCTAATTCATGTCAATGTGTAACAAAACGAATACAGTATTGTAAAGCAAAACAAACTAAAAAATAAAAATTAATTAAAAAAAAAATGTTAAAGTTAATTTAAATGTAAAGGACTGAACCTAAAAGAGCTATCTATGGGAACTTTACTGTGTAGCTCTTCACTTGGGAACTCTCCATTATAGAAGCAAGTCAATTTGGGTATCATCTGGAGAACACATATTCAATAAGATACTCAGAAGATCTTAAAATTATTCACGAAAGGCAATCTCAAAACAGGAACCTTAAGTATAGTGTAGGTTTTAGCAAAGTTCCAGTACATATTTCTATTTTAATCCTTTGGAATAAAAACTAGAATAATTTGTTTAGGAATTAAAACAGTACTCCATTTTTTATGGCTGAGTAATATTCCATTGTATATATGTACTATGGCTTCTTTTTTATTTATTTTTAATTGGAAGATAATTGCTTTGCATACCACAACTTCTTTATTTATTCATCTATCCATGGACATCTAGGTTTCTTTAACATCCTGGCTATTGCAGTCAGTCGAAGTGACATGGTGAACCTAGATCCTGTTTTACAGAGTGAAGTAAGTGAGAAAGAGAAAAAATATTGTCTATTAAAGCATATACATGGAATATAAAAAAATGGTACTGATGCACCTATTGGCAGGGCAGGAAGAGAGATGCAGATGTTAAAAACGTACTTGTGGACACACCGCATAAACAAGAGGGTGGGGCAAACTGAGAGAGTCGCTTTGACATATATAGATTGCCATGTGTAAACGGATAGCTAGTGGGAAGCACCTGTACAGACAGGGAGCTCAGTTCCATGTTCTGTGATGACCTAAAGGGGTGGAATCAGGAGGAGGTGGTGGGAGGGAGTCCCAAAAGGGAGGGGGTATAGGTATACTTACAGCTGATTCAAGCTATCTTATAGGAGAAACCAACATAATACTGTAAAGCAATTATCTTCCAATTAAAAATAAATTGCTGGTTTAGTCACTAAGGCATGTCCGATTCTCTGCAACCCCATAACAGTCTGCCAGACATCTCTGTCCATGGGATTTTCCAGGCAAGAATACTGGAGTTGGTTACTATTACTTTTCCAAGGGATCTTTCCAACCCAGGGATTGAACCTGGGTCACCTGCATTGCAGTGTTTACCAACTGAGCCAACATTATAAAAGTGAAACATGATAAACTAATAAAAACAGAAATAGACTCACAGGCATAAAAAGTAACTTTCTAGATGTGTTTAGTCGCTCTGTCATGTTGACTCTTTGTGACCCCATGGACTATAGCCCTCCAGGCTCCTCTGTCCATGGGGATTTTCTAGCAGGAATACTGGAGAGGGTTGCCATAACCTCCTCAACCTTGTGGATAACAAAGGGGTGAGGGAGTAGTGAAGAAACTATATGTATTGTGTGTACAGCTCAGAGAACTATATTCAATAGTTTATAACAACCTATAATGGAAAAAAATCTGAAAAAGAATATAACACTTTGCTACACACCTGAATCATTGTAAGTCAACTATGCTAACTCTCTTTAGTTGTGACCGACTCTTTGTGACTCCATGGACTGTAGCCTGCCAGTCTTCTCTGTTCATGGGAAATCTCCAGGCAAGAATACTGGAGTGGGTTGCCATTCCATCCTCCAAAATCAACTATGAAAGTGAAAGTCACTCAGTCGTATCTGACTCTTTGCAACCCCATGGATTATACAGTCTAAAGAATTTTCCAGGCCAGAATACTGAAGTGTGTAGCCTTTCCCTTCTCCAGGGGATCTTCCCAACCCAGGGATCGAACCCAGGTCTCCCACATTGCATGCAGATTCTTTACCAGCTAAGCTACAAGGAAAGCCCCAAAATCAACTAACCTCAAATAAAAAAGAAAAAACATAGTACTCTAAGAAATCTATGATGAGAATGCTAAGAAAATCTTTATTTTCCTAAAAATTAGTACTTTATATCATTATCAATCTCTTTAATCTTCACTTTTAAAAAATTTACATAAAACTTTTGAAAATTACTCAAAATTTTTAATATCTTCCTTACAGTTGATTTTAATTGTTAACCCACAGTAATTTTAAACTTAGGTTTTCTATGTTTAAAGCACAAAACTTCATGAAAGTTTTTCTTAACCTTATTTACCCTGAGAGATATTCTAATGTATCTTAACTTGATTTCTGGTCTTAAATGCATACTTCCACTTAACAGACAATTTTTTTTTTAATGTAGATGCTATTCAATTTCAATATGCATATTTTTAAACTATTGCTCTGTAATAAAGAAAGATTTGCAAATACATGCCATGCTCAGTTTTCTGTTCATTTTTAGGTTAATCTTGTACACGTAGACACACACACTTACTTAAGAGTGAACAAAACTTATGACCGTACCATGTAGTGGGGTACGGAAAAAGTCATTACTCACTTTGAGTTTTACCTATAACATAAGAAATCATGGAAATAGAAAAGAATTCTATCTGTTATGTTCCCAATAAGAAACAGATGTCACACTCAAATTAGGATAATTCAACAGATTACCTGAATATAGAACTATTTACAGAGATGACATTATAAGGGAACCACAGAGTAGGATGCTGCAATGTGGGCCAAGTTGTAACTGTGGAGCTGAGGCACCCTGACCCAA
This sequence comes from Aepyceros melampus, assembly GCA_006408695.1. Lineage (NCBI taxonomy): Eukaryota > Metazoa > Chordata > Mammalia > Artiodactyla > Bovidae > Aepyceros > Aepyceros melampus. The sequence goes on from SJXQ01007784.1 coordinate 318,271, forward strand.
GGGAGAAGGGAGGGAGAAATTACTGAAGCAAGAGCTAAGGAAATCAATACCTGAGTTTATCCTTTTCCCTCCCTCGTGACCAGACCCAACCTGAAGCCTCTGGGCACAAGAGCCCTGTGGCTACCAGGCAAGTTGTTCCCTTTCCTTGGGCAGGAAACAGGGAAAAGAAGAGAGAACAGAAAATCCAGAGGAATGAAACAACACTGTCAAAGTCAAAAATATAAACCATAGAAAAAGACTCTTCTCCTAAACTAAGGTATGCAAATTATAATTATTAAATATTATTAGTAATTACAATCAAGAAGCATATGGTTGAATATTTATAGTTTCTATTACCATTATTAGACTGAGTTTATAATCTGGCCTAACACAAATCTCGTCAATAGATCATAATTAGAGGAGACACACACACACATACACAAAAATTAATATATGCAACAGCTAGGTTCATCATTCGTTCGCTCAGTCATTAACATGTACTCTGCTAGGCACCAGAGATTTAAAAAGATCTCTGCTCTACAGAAATTCACAGTGTAGTAAAAAAGACAATTTTAGCAAGTAATTAGAAGACAATAGAAGTAAAAAGTGGTTAAAGACCTTAGAATAGGGAAGCCTTCATAAAGCGCTAACGTTTGAGACTTGAAGAAATAATTACTCTAGACAGGGATAAAGCTTGAACAAAAGCATAGAGTGAGAGGCTCTGATATGTATGGGAAGTCACACAAAATTCAGAATGACGGTAAATGGTGCAAGTGGGGATGGGAGATGCAGATAAGGCAGAAAAGATGACTTAGGACCAAATTATTAACACCCTGTTCACCATGAAAAGAGCGTAAGTTTCACCTAGGATAATGTTTTCTGAACTTTTCACCATAAAAATAACAAAGAAGACTGAACTTATACATCCATAGGTCTGCCTGCAACATATGCAGCAGTTTCTACTTCAAGCAAAGAGATTTTTAAAGTCTTAAACCTTACTGTAAAAGCTAGTGTGAATTTTGCATTCTACTCTTTTGTTTGTAATACATGAAACGGATATTTTGACCCACTTACAAATGAGTAAGTGGATACCACATTAAGCTCAGTCATAATTAGTTTGGTGCTTCTAATACTCCCAGGAATAAGCTAAGAAAACACCCTCTCCAGGAAGTTTGAAAAGCAGCTTTGAAAAATTTCATGAGGCAATAAAGAGGCAATGGAGTTTTTTAAAAAACACACACATATAAATTTATATTGGTGTTGTTTAGTCATTACGTCCAACTCTTTTGCAACCCCATAGACTGTAGCTGGCCAGGCTCCTTTGTCCATGGGATTCAACATGCAAGAATACTGGAGTGAGTGGATTGTGACTTCTTTCTTGAGGGTATCTTCCTGACCCAGGGATTGAACTCACATTTCCTGCACTGGCAGGTGGATTCTTTACCACTGAGACACACACACACACACACACACACACACAGCTGTATATATTTATCTATATCTGCTGCTGCTGCTAAGTCGCTTCAGTCGTGTCCGACTCTGTGCGACCCCATGGACGGCAGCCCACAGGCTCCCCCGTCCCTGGGATTCTCCAGGCAAGAACACTGGAGTGGGTTGCCATTTCCTTCTCCAATGCAGGAAAGTGAAAAGTGAAAGGGAAGTCGCTCAGTCGTGTCCAACTCTTAGCGACCCCATGGACTGCAGCCTACAGGCTCCTGCACCCATGGGATTTTCCAGGCAAGAGTACTGGAGTGGGTTGCCATTGCCTTCTCCTATCTATATCTATCTATCTATCTATCTATCTATCTATATATATATATAGAGAGAGAGAGAGAGAGAGATATAAAAAGAGAAAATCAGGTCTAGAGTTCTAAAAATGGAGGTTGGGATTAAACATCAAAAATTAGCCACCCTGCAACCAAATCCCTTCTATACAAGTATTGTTTGACGTGCAAAGTATGAAAATATGTTTTTCAACTAACAAAAACATTCAGTTCAGTTCAGTCACTTAGTCGTGTCTGACTCTTTGCAACCCCATGAACTGCAGCACACCAGGCCTCCCTGTCCATCACCAACTGCCAGAGTCCACTCAAACCCATGTCCATTGAGTCAGTGATGCCATCCAACCATCTTATCCTCTGTCGTCCCCTTCTCCTCCTGCCCTCAATCTTTCCCAGAGTCAAGGTCTTTTCAAATCAGTCAACTCTTTGCATCAGGTGGCCAAAGTATTGGAGTTTCAGCTTCAACATCAGTCCTTCCAATGAACACCCAGGACTGATCTCCTTTAGGATGGACTGGTTGCATCTCCTTGCAGTCCAAGGGAGCCTCAAGAGTCTTCTCCAACACCGCAGTTCAAAAGCATCAATTCTTCAGTGCTCAGCTTTCTTTATAGTCCAACTCTCACATCCATACATGACTACCAGAAAAACCATAGCCTTGACTAGATGGATCTTTTTTGAGAAAGTAATGTCTCTGCTTTTTAATATGCTGTCTAGGTTGTTTGTAACTATTCTTCCAAGGAGTAAGTGTCTCTTAATTTCATGGCTATAGGAGACTGATTTAAACTATTCTTGAAATACATCAAGTTCAGGGAACCCTGGACAAAATTAAACCATGACACATCTTCCAGTTACTAAGTTAAAGGCCGCTCCTTTCTGAAGATGTCTGCACCCTCCTCTACTCTATTTCGCATCAAGAAGGCAGGTGCACTCACCCCATCTGCCTCTCTCAGTCCAGTGTTACTTTTGAGACTTCCATGATGTTTGTACTTGCTGTTTTTGGTCTAGGTGAAAGCTGAAGCTTTTATAGTTAATGAAATCACTAACAGGAGAGGAGGGAAATAGAAAGGAGAAGAGATGAGAAGAGAAACAATGAAAGGGAAGGTGAGAAGAGGGAAAGAGAACATTTTTTTCTGAGAAAGAGCTGAACATTTGGAGAAAGACTAAAAGCATCATCAGGATGGTCAAGTTAGTAAGAAAACTAAGATTGTGCTGTTATGAGAGCCAAGTGAGTAGAGATCTCCAACAAAGAAACACAAAGTCCCATGTGGTCAAAAGGTTCAATTCCAATCAATTTGGAATTGTGTGAATTATTGTGGTTTCAACAGAAGTCTGACTGCAACATATTTGGAGAAGTAGAAAGAGAGAAGAGAGATAAGCAGCCCAAAACATCCTTTCAGTAAATTATTTTTTGTATGTTCTTTGAACAGTTTAATCCACAGGAGAGAGTGCATTCTAAAATGATTTTTGAGTTATTTTATATTTAAAGATTTGTAAAACAGATGAGAAATTACTATCCTAAATTATAAAAACTTTAAAGTTTAATTTAAATAAATTTTATTTTCAAGATATATGTATCACCAGAGAAAAGGCATTATTGGTAAAGAGCAATGACTCATACTGAATTCTAGAACAGTGTTTGAATATGAGGATAGATGATGTCTTGAAGTAATCCAACTTCATGACAAAACTTTTTTTTTTTCTATTCAACCTTTATACTGACTCCTATTTTAAAGGAATGAAAACATATTAATGAAAGCATGTATTATGCCCAAGATTTACATAGATTATCCTCTCACTCAAATAATAATAAGTACATTTGTGGAACAGTAATAAATTCATTCACAACCAATGATCTGTAGGTTATGGCAGAAAACCAAAAACATACCCTACTAGGAGTCTGTGACTGAAGAGAATTTATGGAGGGGACCATTTTACAAAGGCTTCCACACAGTTAAAGACAACTGTAAAGAAGGTATCCCATCCAGATACTCATGACAGTGGAAAGGCAGCCAGCCCCAGGCCTCAGTTAGAAGAGGGAATATTTACTTGAACCCACTCGAGTAATCTTGTAACTGTAGATGGAAAAAAAAAAAATGAACAGGAACTTCAAGAGAGCAATAGATGCAAACAATCTGAATGATGCCTGACAGGAAGGGAGCTGAGGGAATAAATATCTAAAATCCATTGTCATCCAGTTTCCCAATTTCCAGTCATTATATCCCACTTTCTAAACTCAGTCAGAACATAAGGGAGACCAATTGAGTGGCCATTAACACCAGTCTTCCCAGTAGCAGAAGAAGAGAAGGATTATAGAAAGGTATCTCCAGCATACCCTCCAGACAGTAAATAGTTTTCTCTTGGGGAGTTGTCTGGACTCTATATTACAGCATTTTCTTCAGCCAACAAGATGGTCCCCTTTTGCAACAACAGGGATGTGTCATTTTCCCTCACTGTTGGGAAGAGTGGCACATCAGTTCAGTCAGTTCAGTTGCTCAGTCATGTCTGACTTTTTGCATGAGGCAGCACGCCACGCCTCCCTGTCCATCAGCATCTCCCGGAGTTCACTCAGACTCATGTCCATTGAGTCCGTGATGCCATCCAGCCATCTCATCCTCTGTCGTCCCCTTCTCCTCCTGCCTCCAATCCCTCCCAGCATCAGAGTCTTTTACAGTGAGTCAACTCTTCGCATGAGGTGGCCAAAGTACTGGAGTTTCAGCTTTAGCATCATTCCCTCCAAAGAAATCCCAGGGCTGATCTCCTTCAGAATGGACTGGTTGGATCTCCTTGCAGTCCAAGAGACTCTCAGGAGTCTTTTCCAACACCACAGTTCAAAAGCATCAATTCTTTATCGCTCAGCTTTCTTCACAGCCTGGCACATAAGGCAGCATTATGTTTAGTGTAGTGGTATTTTTGTTGTTTGCTCATTTATTCATAGCATCTAGTGCCTTTTCTTATGTTGAGAGAATGTGTCACTGTTGACTGTCTCCATGGAGGGGAGGGAAAAGGTGCTTCTGCCTTGAACTATGAATGCTTCAAGGAAAGACCCTTGGTCTCCCTGCCCTGTGCCCACAAATGCAAGTCTCTGGACCCAAGAACACTGAATGAGATGCATTCTTCTGAGACTCTCAATTTGTAGTAGATAAGTGGCATTAACCAGAGTTAGGCTTTCTTCTAGACATAGGAAGAAGCTGTGCTCACTTCCTAAGCAGCAGCAACAGCATTCTGACCAGGCTAAGAACACTTGTGGTACTTGATGTACTTGATGTACTTTTACTATTGGGAAGCACTTAGTTCAATCCATTCTGCTAATTTAGCCTTCCAGCTTCTCTGTAATTACCTAAATTCTAAAGATGCTCACAATAGGTGCTCTAGTTGGCTTCTGTTATGTGTGGTCAGGAGCATCTTTTTTTTTTTTTTTTAAATTAGAGTATACTTGCTTTACAATGTTGTGTTGGTTTCTGCTATAAAAGAAAGTGAATCAGCTATGTGTATTCATATATCCCCTCCCTCTGATTCCCAATATTCCACCTCTCTAGGTCATCAGAGAGCATGGATCTGAGTTCCTTATGCTATACAGCAACTTCCCACTAGCTATCTATTTTACACAAGGTAGTGTACACACGTCAGCATTACTCTTCAATTTTAACCATCTCCCCCTCATGTCCACGAGTCTGTTCTTTACATCTACATCTTATTGCTGCCTTGAAAGAGGTCCACCTGTACCATTTTCTGGATTTCATATATATGCATTAATATATGATATTTGTTTGTCTTTTTCTGACTGACTTCACTCTGTCTGACAGACTCTAGGTCCATCCACATCTCTGCAAATGGCACAATGTTATTTCTTTTATGGCTGAGTAATATTCCATTGTATATATGTGTTTGTTGCATTAAGTGGCCAGCTGGATGACACTAAGTTTTCCTCAGCTTCACACCACTGATGTGAACCTATCCCAAGTTGTCCTATACTCCTTACCCAGCCACTCGCTTGACCTTGGTGACTGATTTAGTCTTTCTTTGTCCTGACCCTATCCTCAACTGGGTCATTTCTCTTCCCTTATCTACCTAGCTTTTAAAATTAGTACTAATTTTTTAATCTCAATACTCGCCTTTAGAAAAGTTCAATACTTGAATTCATTTAGATGTGTGTACAGGATTCCCAGGTGGTGCTAGTGGCAAAGAACCCACCTGCCAATGCAGGAGGCATAAGAGACACAGCTTTGGTCCCTCAGGAAGATCTCCTGGAGAAGAGCATGACAATCTACTCCAGTATTCTTTACTAGAGAATCCCATGGACAGAGGAGCTTGGCAGGCCACTGTCCATGGGGTTGCAAAGAGTAGGACATGACTGGTGTGTAACTAATAGAAGCTTGATAAGACAAACAGTAGATTTTCAAGTGTCAGAGGTCAGCTGTAAGTTGAGCTATCTGAGGAACAAGAAGACTATCCTGGCAGTTTTAAATCTCAGCAGTGAGATGACTGATTACCCTGCTTAAAAATCTGAATATGGGACTTCCCTGGCGGTCCAGTGGCTGGGACTCATCTCTCAGTGGGGACCTGGGTTTGATCCCTAGTCAGGGAACTAGATCTCACATGTGGCAACTAAAGATCCTGCATGCACCAGCAAAGCCCAAGGATCCTGTGTGCTGTGACTGAGACTTGGTGCAGCCAAACAGATAAAGAAGCATTTAAAAAAAAAAAAATCTGAATACTAAAAGAAAGAGGAAAAACATCATTTTATACTTTTCTCCTGCAGATCAACCACAATGAGCTACACACTTTCAGATAACATTATCTTTTTTTCATTCTCACAATTTAAAAGTTTAGGAAATTTCCCCAAATAACTGCTATTTTGACACAGAGCTGGGATTTGAACATGTAACTCTTTCCTCAGCTCCTGCCATACTCCCACTCTGCCTAAAAATCACAGCTACTTCTTTAAAGATTCTGACATTCCAAGTGTGAGAAAATTAGTGGCAGCAGTCAGTTCAGTGACAAAAGTACAAGAGACTATATGGGATCTTATGTTTCAAGTGAATTTTTGACAGCACTAGAGACATTTTATGAAGAAGTCATGAATTTGACTGGGTTATGCTTAGAACATCTACTAGAAAACCACTTCTTAAATTACTATTTTATTTTCTATGGTATTGATGGAAAGGAAACTTTATAATTTGCTTATGTGTCAGAGGTAGTCTGTTTGTTTACTGTTAATGATAGTCAAAATATCTGACATGTAATAATGTTCTGGTAACACTTAAATCAACCTGATTATATTGGAAACCTAATAAACAATAACTAGAATTTTTTTAAATATGCTTCTGGCTGTGGAAGCACTGCCAATCTGTAAAATATTTGAATTCCAAATCACAAATGGATGTGTATTCAATTGTATAATCAAAGGAGAGGAAATAAAAAAACACAGTTTTGATTGAGTAGCCTTTTAACCTGAAATTAAAGAAAAAAAACTGAAAATCATAAAAGGACCCTTCAATTTTGAATTTTAATTTTAGGGAATTAATATTATTTTGTGACCATGATGAGGTTAGCATAATTTAATTCTTTTTGGTAATCGAGTTTCATAGGTGTGACTGGAAGCAGCTGCAAAAGCAAATCAAGTTTTCTCAGAAAGAATATTAATAGCATTCTGAAATTCCTCATTCCCAAGAGAAAAGTAAAACTTTAAGCTAAATACTTGAAAGAATACACATTTTACATGTTTCTTTTATTAGTGATGAGAGTTGCTTATTAATCAATGTTTAACAATGTAATTACAGCTGTTTTAGTCTCACCAGATAACATAGATTAATAAATGACCTGCAACTAGTGAAGTGTGCAGAAAGGGTAATGAATTCTTTCCATCAGCACTCTAATTTATTAGTAATAAACAAAGACCATGATGAATTAGGAGAATTGTAGAGTTTCTGAATATTGAAATCAAATTTCCAGATGAAAGCATTTAATCATTCAGTTTTCCTTCATTTACTTCTCTTCATGTCTAATAATGTGGTGGGATTTGCTTTTCTGGACTGCATTAAATAGTTCATCTAAAGCTCTATCTTATACTGTTTGCAAGTTTACATTGATCCAACTCTTATTATTATATATTAATTTTTACCTAACACTGAAAGTAGTGTAATTTTGATATCACTAATCAAATTATGATGTTGAGAAGAGCTGTTCCAGCTCGATGAGGCACTATTGGATGAGGCACTATTTTTCCAAAACTGGTTTTAACTATGTAGAATGCTATTTGACAAACTGAGTTAACTCAAAGGAGAAAAACACAAATGCATATGCTTTATGATAAATATAACCAAAATCTGATGAGGAAGAAAAGTTATTAGCCATATGCACACATAAAATTAACATTGTACAATATTTGAGAATCATTTGAAATATGTCTTTAATTCTAGCCCCATTTTGAACTTCGGTAGCAGAGAGGTGTTCAAACATGAGCACTACCTGGTGGCATATGTTAATTATAATACACGTTCCTTCTGTTGTCTCCAGTTACCACCATATGCTACTTTGTTATCACTTTTGTGAGGAGGACATTCCAAATCTGAGTCACTAACTTAGAATTGCAATATTTCATTAAAAGTAACTAGTAGCATAAGATACCCAGGCTTTTCTTACATTATTTAAGATAAGAAATGATTATGCCTATATATGTATATAAAGCACATGTATATATGTTGTGTGTATGTGTATGTACAGGTCACATACTGCTGAACTGTATTTTAAGAAGTGGATCCTGAAAGAAAGGCATAAATCCCTTTAAGTCACAGGATAAAGAGTGAACAACATGTGTGAAAAGTCAAAGGATAAGAATTTGAAGCAAAATAAATTGTTGCACTAACTTTGTGCTCAGAATGGAAATAATTTAGTGAGAAAATTATTCTCTCCTGATGAGAAAGCCTAAATCAGAATTTTTCAAAACCCCAAGGGTTGACACTGATTCCTGTATTCACTTACTGTTGTAGACACCCTCTCTTCTTGTATCTTGAGTCTAGCTGGTAGAACAGAAAGCTTTTTCTTTCATGTAAAAGAAGCAAGTAAATAGAGGGAGAACTACTATACATAGGCAGAAGGTAACTTAGTGCTTTTTCTACATACAAATTTCCAAAGGAGGGTGTTAAAAGCTTCAACACTAAGACTGGAAAGTGTAGCCTGCAATTGCTGGAGAAACTGAAGTCATCATACATCATTAGGAGGATGTGAAATGTTTCAGGTACTGTCAAAAAAAAGTCTGACAATCTCTCAAAAAAATTAAATGTAATTGTGATTAAAAAGCTTCCAACAACAAATGTCCAGGGCCAGATGGCTTCACAGGTGAATTCTATCAAACATTTAGAGAACAGATAACACCTTAACTTCTGAAACTTTTCCAAAAAATTGCAGAGAGAGAAACACTCCCAAACTCATTCTACAAGACCACCATCACCCTGAGACCAAAATCAGACAAAAACATCACAAGAAAGAAAATTCAGGCCAATATCACTGATGCAAAAGTCCTCAACAAAATACTGGCAAACTGAATCCAGCAACACATTAAAAGGATCATACACCATGATTAAGTAGGATTTATCTGAGGGTTGCAAAAATTCTTTAATATATGCAAATAAATGTGATATACCACATTAACAAATCGAAGAACAATGATATGATCATCTCAATAGATGCAGAAAAAGCTTTCAACAAAATTCAACACACACACATGATAAAAATAAACAAAAAATAAACTCTCCAGAAAGTGGGCATGGAGCGAACCTACCTCAACAAAATAAAGACCACATATGACAGAGCAACAGCAAACATTATTCTCAAAGGTGAGAAATTCAAAATATTTCCTCTAAAATTAGGAACAAGGGTTGTTTGCCTTCTTAGCACTATTATTCAGTATATTTTGGAAGTCCTAGCCATGGCAATCAGAGCAGAAATGCAAATAAAAGGCATTCAAACTGCCAAAGAAGAAAAAGAAATAAATGGAATTCAAAATGGCAAAGAAGGAAAACTGTCACTGTTTGCAGATGACATGATAATATAAATAGAAAATCTTAAAGATGCCCAAGTAAACTACTAGAACTAATCACTGAATTACAAAAGTTGCAGGATACAAAAATAATATACAGAAATTTCTTCTATTTCTATAGACTAACAATGGAAGATCAGAAAGAGATATTAAGGAACAATCTCATTTATCCCTGCTAAAAAAGAATAAATTACCTAGGAATAAACTTACCAAAGAGGCAAAAGACCTGTACACAGATACTACAAGATACTGATGAAAGAAATCAAAGGGAACATAAATAGATGGAGAGATATACCATATTCTTGGATTAGAAGAATCAATATTGTGAAAATGACTATACTACCCAAAGCAATCTACAGATTCAATGCAATCCCTATCAAATTACCAATGGCATTTTTCACAGAACTAGAACAAAACTTTTTTACAATTTGTTTGGAAACTCAAAAGACCTCAAATAACAAAAGCAATCTTGAGGATAAAAAGAAAAACAAGTTGGAGGAATCAGGCTCCCTGACTTCAGACTATACTATAGGGTTACAGTGGTCAAGATTGTACAGTACTGACACAAAAACAGAAATATAGGTCAATGGAAAAGGATAGAAAACCCAGAGATAAATCCATATACCTATGTCACCTAATCTATGAAAAAGGAGGCCAAAATATAAAATGGAGGAAAGACAGCCTCTTCAAATAAGTTTTGCTGGGAAAACTGTATAGCTACATGTAAAAGAATGGTACTACAACACTCCCTAACATACACAAAAATAAACTCAAGATGGATTAAAGACCTAAAACTCTTAGAGGTAAACATAGAACATTCTTTGATATAAATCACAGCAAGATCTTTTTTGGCTCACCTCCTAGAATAATGAGAATAATAAGTACGATTTATAATAGCTAGGACATGGAAGTAACCTAGATGTCCATCGACAGATGTATAAAGAAGTTGTGGTACATATACACAATGGAATATGACTCAGCCATAAAAGGAACACATTTGACTCAGTTCTAACAAGATAGATGAGCCTAGAGCCTATTATACAGAGTGAGTAAGTTAGAGGAAGACAGATCTTGTATATTAATGCATTATATGGAATTTAGAAAGATGGTACTGATGAACCTATCTGCTGGGTGGCAATGGAAACACAGACATAAAGAACTGACTTGTGGATGCAGTGGGGGAAGGAGAGGGTGGGACAAGTTGAGAAAGTAGTGTTGAAACATGTATTACTACATGTACAATTACCCAGTGGAAATTTGCTGTATGACACAAGGAGCTCAAAACTGGTGCTCTGTGACAACCTAAAGGACTAGCGTGGAGCAGAAGGTGGGAGGGAAGTTCAAGAGGAAGGAGACACATGTATACCTGTACCATGTTGATGTATGGCAGAAACTGATACAATGTTATAAAGCAAGTATCCTCCAATTAAAAACAAACAAATAAAATAAATTGGACCTAATTAAATTTAAAAGTTCTGAACAGCAAAGGAAACCATAAACAAGATGGAAAGACAACCCTCAGAATGAGAGAAAATATTCGCAAATGAAGCAATGGAGAAAGAATTAATTTACAAAGTTATACAAACAGCTCATGCAGTTCAATTTCAAAAACACAACCAACCCAATAAAAAAAAAATAAAAAAGAACAGAAGACCTAAATAGACAGTTCTCAAGAGAAGACACAGGGATGGCCAACACACATGAAAGGATGCTCAACATCACTAACAGAGAAATGCAAATTAAAATTACAATGAGAAATGTATGATTTCAAAACTACAATGATTCTGACCTCACACTGGTCAGAATGGTCATCATCACAAAATCCACAAACAATAAATGCTGAAGAGGGTATGGCAAAAACAGGGACACTCTTGCAATGTTGGTGGGAATGTAAATTGACACTGTCACTATGGAGAACAGTATGGAGGTTCCTTAAAAAATTAAAACTAGAACTACCAGATGACCCAGCAATTCCACTACTGGGAAGATAAAACCATAACTCAAAAAGATACATGCACCCTAATATTCATAGCAGCACTATCTGCAGTAGCCAGAATGTGGAAGCAACCTAGATGTCCATCAACAGAAAAAAAGGATAGAAAAGATATGTATATACATATACAATAGAATATTACTCAGCCATAAAAAGGAACAAACTAGGTCATTTGCAGAGATGTGGATGGACTTAGAGAGTATCATACAAAGGGAAATCAGAGAAAAACAAATATTGTTTATCAATGTGTATATATGAAATGAGAAAAAAAATGGTATAGATGATCTTATTTAAAAGCAGAAATAGACACACAGATGAAGAGAACAAAGGTGTGGATACCAAAGGAGAAAAGTGGGGTGGAATAAATTGGGAGATAGGATTTGGCATATACACACTATTGATACTGCGTATAAAATAGATAACTAATGAGAATCTGGGCTTCCCTGCTGGATCAGAGGTTAAAGCGTCTGCCTGGAATGCAGGAGACCCGGATTCAATCCCTGGGTCATGAAGATTCCCTGGAGAAGGAAATGGCAACCCACTCCAGTACTCTTGCCTGGAGAATCCCATGGCATAAGGATTGAGAATGAGAATCTACTGCATAGGGAGCTCTATTTAATGCTCTGTGGTAACCTAAATGAGAAGGAAATCCAAAAAAGAGGAGATATACGTAAACATATAGTTTATTCATTTTCCTTTACATTAGAAACTAATACAACATTGTAAAGCAACTATACTCATAATATTCTTTTAAGAAAAATAAAAAAACAGTAAAACAGAACCTTTGTGGAAAAAGTACAATGAAGATGATTAAGCTGTAAAGAAATAAAATGAACAAATTAAAAAAAATGTATACAACTGAGCAATCCACTCAGTACATACCCAGCAGAAATGAAAAGAGGTACGTGAATACATATTCACCCGCACTCATAGCAGCACTGTTCAGTTCAGTTCAATTCAGTCACTCAGTCGTGTCCGACTCTTTGCAACCCCATGAATTGTAGCACGCCAGGCCTCCCTGTCCATCACCATCTTGCAGAGTTCACTCAGACTCACGTTCATCAAGTCAGTGATGCCATCCAGCCATCTCATCCTCTGTCGTCCCCTTCTCCTTCTGCCCCCAATCCCTCCCAGCATCAGAGTCTTTTCCAATGAGTCAACTCTTCGCATGAGGTGGCCAAAGTACTGGAGTTTCAGCTTTAGCATCATTTCTTCCAAAGAAATCCCAGGGCTGATCTCCTTCAGAATGGACTGGTTGGATCTCCTTGCAGTCCAAGGGACTCTCAGTCTTCTCCAACACCACAGTTCAAAAGCATCAATTCTTTGGCGCTCAGCCTTCTTCACAGTCCAACTCTCACATCCATATATGACTACTGGAAAAACCATAGCCTTGACTAGACAGATCTTAGTCAGCAAAGTCTCTGCTCTTGAATATGCTATCTAGGTTGGTTATAACTTTTCTTCCAAGGAGTAAGCGTCTTTTAATTTTATGGCTGCAGTCACCATCTGCAGTGATTTTGGAGCCCAAAAAAATAAAGTCTGACACTGTTTCCACTGTTTCCCCATCTATCTCCCATGAAGTGATGGGACCAGATGACATGATCTTCATTTTCTGAATGTTGAGCTTTAAGCCAACTTTTTCACTCTCCTCTCTCACTTTCATCAAGAGGCTTTTTAGTTCCTCTTCACTTTCTTCCATAAGGATGGTGTCATCTGCATATCTGAGGTTATTGATATTTCTCCTGGCAATCTTGATTCCAGCTTGTGTTTCTTCCAGTAAAGCTTTTCTCATGATGTATTCTGCATATAAGTTAAATAAGCAGGGTGACAATATACAGCCTTGACGTACTCCTTTTCCTGTTTGGAACCAGTCTGTTGTTCCATGGCCAGTTCTAACTGTTGCTTCCTGACCTGCATACAGATTTCTCAAGAGGCAGGTCAGGTGGTCTGGTATTCCCATCTCTTTCAGAATTTTCCACAGTTTATTGTGATCCACACAGTCAAAGGCTTTGGCATAGTCAATAAAGCAGAAATAGATGTTTTTCTGGAACTCTCTTGCTTTTTCCATGATCCAGCGGATGCTGGCAATTTGATCTCTGGTTCCTCTGCCTTTTCTAAAACCAGCTTGAACATCATGGAGTTCACGGTTCACGTATTGCTGAAGTCTGGCTTGGAGAATTTTGAGCATTACTTTACTAGCATGTGAGATGAGTGCAATTATGCGGTAATTTGAGCATTCTTTGGCATTGCCTTTCTTTGGGATTGGAATGAAAACTGACCTTTTCCAGTCCTGTGGCCACTGCTGAGTTTTCCAGATTTGCTGGCAAATTGAGTGCAGCACTTTCACAGCATCATCTTTCAGGATTTGAAACAGCTCCGCTAGAATTCCATCACCTCCACTAGCTTTGTTCGCAGTGATGCTTTCTAAGGCCCACTTGACTTCACATTCCAAGATGTCTGGCTCTAGATTAGTCATCACATCATCATGATTATCTGGGTCATGAAGATCTTTTTTGTACAGTTCTTCCGTGTATTCTTGCCACCTCTTCTTAATATCTTCTGCTTCTGTTAGGTCCAGACCATTTCTGTCCTTTTCAAGCCCATCTTTGCGTGAAATGTTCCCTTGGTATCTCTAATTTTCTTGAAGAGATCTCCAGTCTTTCCCATTCTGCTGTTTTCCTCTATTTCTTTGCATTGATCGCTGAAGAAGGCTTTCTTATCTCTTTTTTCCTGTTCTTTGGAACTCTGCATTCAGATGCTTATCTCTTTCCTTTTCTCCTTTGCTTTTCGCCTCTCTTCACAGCTATTTGTAAGGCCTCCCCAGACAGCCATTTTGCTTTTTTGCATTTCTTTTCCATGAGGATCGTCTTGATCCCTATCTCCTCTACAATGTCACTGCAGCACTGTTCACAGTAGCTAAAAGGTCCTCTGCCAACAAAGGTCCACTTAGCCAAGGCTATGGTTTTTCCAGTGGTCATGTATGGATGTGAGAGTTGGACTATAAAGAAAGCTGAGCATGGAAGAACTGATGCTTTTGAACTGTGGTGTTGGACAAGACTCTTGAGAGTTCCTTGGACTACAAGAAGATCCAATCAGGCCATCCTAAAGGAGATCAGTCCTGGGTGTTCATTGGAAGGACTGATGCTGAAGTTGAAACTCCAATACTTTGGCCACCTCATGTGAAGAGCTGACTCATTTGAAAAGACCCTGATGCTGGGAAAGATAGAAGGCAAGAGGAGAAGGGGACGACAGAGGATGAGATGGTTGAATAGCATCACTGACTTGATGGACATGAGTTTGAGTGAACTCTGGGAGTTGGTGATGGACAGGGAGGCCCGGCATGCTGTGGTTCATGGGTTTGCAAAGAGTCAGACAGGACTGAGCAACTGAACTGAACTGACCCATCAAAGGATGGATAGACATCATTATTACAATGTATTGTTATTTAGCAGGAAAAGTAAATGAAGTATTGATAAATGCTACAATTTGGAGGAAACTTGAAAACATTCTGAGTGGAAGCAGTCAGCCATAAAACACCACATATTGATGGTATGATATCATTGTGTGAAATATTTAGGACAGGAAAAACCCAGAGAGAGAGCTGACTGGCAGATGTCAGCTGGTGAGAGTAGAGAAGAATGAGAATGAGGAGTAACTGGTTAGAAGGTTTCCTTTTGGGTGGTAAAAATACTTTAGAATCAGATAAAGTTCACAGTTGCACATATTATGAATGTACTAAATACCACTGAATTGACATTTAAAATACTCAATTTTATGTTATGTGAATTTCACTTCAATATTATTAAAAACAAATCAGGAAATAGATAAAATCATAATAAATAATGGCTAAGTAGTGTTTACTCCAGAAAGAATGACCAAAATAAGGATCTCTACTTAAGTAAAAAATGTATATAATTATATGAAGATCAAGAAAGTTGAAAGAGCCAATAATAACAAAATAAACTCTAATAGAAATAGAAGGAAAAAATAAAATGATAAATACTAGCAACAGATATTTAACAAAAACTTAATATTATACTGAAGAGTGAAATGTTAAAATAATAACACAAAAGTTAGGATATAGATATCTGTGTCAACTATTGCAATTGTGAAAATTATTGTGGACAATTTGGTTAATGCAATTGGACTTAAAGATGGGAAAATTTTTAAATACTGAAGGAATAAAAAATATATCTATTTACAAAACAAATGATACATACCCAGAAAAATCCTAAAGATACCAAACTTTCAGAATTAAAATAGAATTCAGTAAGCTGGGGAGAATATCCAAAAAACATGCCAAGTTCCATAAATAATTCATAATAACAAGTTAGGAAAAAAAGGCTGCAAAATAAAAGTTCCAGTCACAATTATTTAAGATTAAAAAATACAATTAGCATTTTTATTTTTAAAGTAAAGTACCTATATAAAAGACCTGGAACACAAAGCATTCTCAGCACTCTTTGCCACCAACATCACTTAGATAAGTTTGTGGTAACAGGTTCCCAGGGCATTGGGGTAGTGTCCATTCCATAGAAGCATTCAGGGACTGGAGTTCCTCAAACCTACCACAGATGCATGAGGTTCCAGCATGGCAGAGATCTGTAACTAGTCCCAATGAAGAAGCTGAGGAAACTGGAGAAGATACGGCATTCATGAGATATGGATGAGATGGAGTCAGAGCCAGGGCAAAGGAAGCTGGGTCCATGAAGCAAATTGTTCCCCAAGTCAACTAGGCAGGTAAATGATCAACAATAATACAGTTTGTTAAATGACTACTGATTGAGTTCTTTTGCTGAAAGACAACTATTGTAAAATTGGACTGTAAGACACCATGGTGAGTTATGTTCAAACTTCAAACTGTTACAATCACTCTGGGAGATACACTTTTATCCCTATTAGACAGATGGGGAAACTGATACTAAACAGCTGGAAGACACCTGCCCTAAATCACAAAATGAATAAGAATAGGGCCTGGGATTTGATCATAGATGCACATGCACTGAAATAAACAATGCAAAGAAGAGAGGAAAATGACAGCATGTGAAAGACTAGAGATCTCTTCAAGAAAAGTGGACACACCAAGAGAATATTTCATACAAAGATGGGCATGATAAAAGACAGAAATCTTAAGGACCTAACAGAAGCAGAAGAGATTAAAAGAGGTGGCAAGAAAACACAGAATTATACAAAACACAGCAGTGGCCACAGGACTGGAAAAGGTCACTCTCTGTCCTAATCCCAAAGAAGAGCAACAAAGAATGTTCAAATTACTGTACAATTGTGCTCATTTAAAATGTTTATAAGATTATGCTCAAAATCCTTCAAGCTAGGTTTTAGTACATGAACTGAGAACTTCCAGATGTACAAGCTGGGTTTCAAAGAGGCAGAGGAACTAGAGACCAAAATGCTAATATTCATTAGGTCATGGAAAGCAAGGAAGTTACAGAAAAACATCTACTTCTGATTCATTAACTATGCTAAAGCCTTTTACTATGTGGATCAAAACAAACTGGAAAATATTTAGAGACAGCAATACCAGACCATCTTGTCTACCTCCTGAGAACCTGTACACAGGTCAAGAAGCAACACTCAGAACCAGACATGAACAATGGACTGGTTCAGAGTTGGGAAAGGAGTATGTCAAGGCTATATATTGTCACCCTGCTTATTTAACTTATATGCAGAGTACCTCATGTGAAATACTTGGCTGGATAAGTCACAAGCTAGAATCAAGATTATAGAAATATCAACAATCTCAGATGTGCAGATAGTATCACTCTAATGGCAGAAAGAATATGCCTGAAATGCAGCAGACCCAGGTTCAATTCCTGAGTCAGGAAGATCCCCTGGAAAAGAAAATAGCAGCCCACTCCTGTGTTCTTGCCTGGAGAATCCCATGGACAGAGGAGCCTTGTCCTTGTGGTCGCAAGAATCAGACACAACTTAGCAACTAAACCACCACCAATGACAGAAGGTGAAGAGGATCTAAAAAGCCTCCTGCTGAGGGTGAAAGACAGAGTAAAAAAGTTGCACTGAAACTCAACATTCAAAAAAACTAAGATTATAGCATGCAATTCCATCACTGGCAAATAGATGGGGAAATGTGGAAGCGATGACAGATTTTATTTTCTTGGGCTCCAACAACACTGCTGACGGTGACTGCAGCCATGAAATTAAAAGAAGCTTTCTCCTTGGAAGGAAAGCTATGACAAATCTAGACAGCATATTAAAAAGTAGAGACATCACTTTGCCGACAAAGGTCTGTATAGTCAAAGCTATGTTTTTTTCTAGTAGTCATGTATGGAGGAGAGAGTTGGGTCATAAAGAAGGATGAGTGCCGAAAAATTGACGCTTTTGAATTGTGTTATGATGCTTTTGAATTGTGGTGTTAGAGGACTTGAAAATCCCTTGGACTTCAACGAGATCAAACCAGGCAATCCTAAAGGAAATCAACCCTGAATATTCATTGGAAGGGCTGAAGCTGAAGCTCCAATACTTGCGCCATTTGATGTGAAAGGCTAACTCACTGGAAAAGACACTGATGCTGGGAAAGACTGAAGGGAAAAGGACAAGGATGAGATTGTTAGATAGAATCACTAATTCAATGGACACAGATTTGTGCAAATCTGGGAGACAGTGGAGGACAGAGGAGCCTGGTGTGCTGTAGTCCATGGGGTTGCAAAGAATGGGACATGACTCAGCAACTGAACAACAACAATAGTGATGCATGCATACATCATTATTCAACAATGTAGCCCAGAATAAGACTGTAGGAATGGTTTTGATGGTTTTCCTGAATAATATTTATTTTTAAGACATATGCCTGGCACTAAGAGTTGAACTAACTACAAAGATCACATTCAATTAGTGAACAGGCACCATCAATTCTTTTCCTTTCATACAATTTTTCTAACAGTGCAGCCTTAGAACTTAGTTTAGTTCAGTTCAGTCGCTCAGTCATGTCCAACTCTTTGTGACCCCATGAATTGCAGCATGCCAGGCCTCCCTGTCCATCACCATCTCCTGGAGTTCACTCAGACTCACATCCATCAAGTTGGTGATGCCATCCAGCCATCTCATCCTCTGTCGTCCCCTTCTCCTCCTGCCCCCAATCTCTCCCAGCATCAGTCTTTTCCAGTGAGTCAACTCTTCACATGAGGTGGCCAAAGTACTGGAGTTTCAGCTTTAGCATCATTCCTTCCAAAGAACAGCCAGGGCTGATCTCCTTTAGAATGGACCGGTTGGATCTCCTTGCAGTCCAAGGGACTCTCAAGAGTCTTTTCCAACACCACAGTTCAAAAGCATCAATTCTTTGGCGCTCAGCTTTCTTCACAGTCTAACTCTTGCATCCACACATGACCACTGGAATCTTAGTCAGGCCTGAGTTATTGATGCTATAGTTATGATATATTATTATTATAGTTATTGAAGCTACTTCTTGAGAAAATGGTTTATGAGAAATGGTGAGATGGAATAGAAAGTTTATTATCATTTTATACATGATGCAAACAGGGGGGATAGAGCAAGTGCTTAGAGACTTTAATAAGTGTTGTTTGAGGTTATGTGCTGATACAACATATATGAAGAAGAGACAAAAATAGAGGGTTATATGGAAACATTCTTTGAATTGAAATAACTATCAAACAACATAGTCCTAAGAAATTTATACCAAAAACCATCAACCAGGAAAGACCCTCTGCTGGGGAACATGAAATTAAAACATATTTATTTCCACAGATTGTCCAGATAGCACACATGGCTGATTATGAGTTGATTTAATAATTCTTTTTATCAAAGGTGAAAGTATTTGATAGACAAGAATACATTTACAGCATTCTTAATCTATATTCATCTGCCCAGCTGAGCTCAGACAAGTTTATTAAAAATGACACAGGAGCTATGGGATCTACAGTAGTAAGAGAGTTGTTTATGGCTGGCTTCCTGGATGTAAAGAACAGGAAACCTTGTTACAATAACATGGAGTGTCTTTCTCTAATCAACTGCTAATAGAATGGAGGTGGGGTAAAGAGAGATGGCTTTTGCCAAGACATAAATCTCTGATAAGGTGAAAGAATTTTTCTCCATCAAGCTATGAAAGGAAACCTTTTTAGGAACTTCCACTTCAAATCCTTCCTTTAGAGATATTTTCCTTGCAAGAAACTTCAGCCTATTCATGGCAGATGCAAAAGGATTTGTTTGGCAGGATATGACCATTTTACAACTCACAAACAGCTTGGGAAGGACTTAGGACTTGAACTTAATGCAATTCGGAACAATAATGTGTTTTAACTTCTGTACCTACATTATTCAGTGGGCCATCTTTCAGCTTCTTTCCTTTTCCATTTATTCTACTACATGTTGAGAATAGTGATCAATAAGTACATGTGTAATACAGTCTATTATGAGAGTAACTGAGCATTAAGGAGTAAAGCTAGATTTATATCATAAAGATATGCAGTCTCCTGAAACAGGTGCCAAATTTGGGCCTTCAATGTGTTCCTGTGATTGCTTCATATTATGTCAGATTATACTATAAAGCTACTGTTATCAAGACAGTATGGCACTGGCACAGAAACAGAAATATAGATCTATGGACCAAGACAAAGGGCTCAGAGGTCAGGCTCCTCTGTTCATGGGATTTTCCAGGTAAGAAGACTAGAGTGGGTTGCATGCCCTTCTCTAGGGGATCTTCCCAACCCAGGGATGAAACCCTTGTCTCTTACATCTCCTGTATTGGCGTGTGGGTTATTTACCACTAGCACCACCTGGGAAGTCCCTTTTTCAAACATATACACCTACACTCTCCTTTTCATTGTTCAGTCACTCAGTCACGTCCAACTCTTTGTGACCCCAGGGACTGCAGCACACCTGGCTTCCCTGTTCTTCACTATCTCCTGGAGTTTGGTCAAACTCATGTCCACCAAAATTGATGACAAAAGAGGTAAGAATATACAATGGAAAAAAGCTTGTTCAATAAGTGGTGCTGGGAAAACTGGACAGCTACATGTAAAAGAATGATATTAGAACACTTTCTAACATGATACACAAAAACAAATTCAAAATAGATTAAAGACGTGAATTTAAGGCCACGCATTATAAAACTCTTAGAGAAAAACATAGGCAGAACACTCTTTGACATAAATCACAGTAAGATCTTTTATGATCTACCTCTAAGAGTAATGAAAAT
Organism: Aepyceros melampus; assembly: GCA_006408695.1. Lineage (NCBI taxonomy): Eukaryota > Metazoa > Chordata > Mammalia > Artiodactyla > Bovidae > Aepyceros > Aepyceros melampus. The sequence goes on from SJXQ01007784.1 coordinate 339,252, forward strand.
AAAAAACAAACAAATGGGATCTTTTGCATGGCAAAGGATCAAAAAACCCTCAGAATAGGGGGAAATTTTTGCAAATAAAGCAACTGACAAAGGATTAATCTCCAAAATACAAAGAGCTCGTGCAGCTCAGTATATTCAAAACAAACAACCCAAACAGTATGGAGTTTTCCTTACAAAACTAGAAATAGAATTACCATATGATCTAGCAAACTCATTCCTGGGTATATACCCAGAGAAAACCCTAATTCAAAAAGATATATGTACCCTAATGCTCATACTAGCACTATTTACAACAGTCAGGACATAGAAGCAACCTAAATGTCCATCAACAGAAGAATGGATAAAGAAGATGTGGTACATATACACAATGGAATACTACTCAGCCATAAAAAGGAACGAAACTGGGTCATTTGTAGAGATGTAGATGAGCTTAAAGACAGTCACACAGGATAAAGCAAATCAGAAAGATGAAAATAAACATTGTATATTAATGCATACATGTGGATCTAGAAAAATGTCACAGATGATCCTATTTGCAAAACAGAAATTGAGACATAGATGTAGAGAACAAATGTATGGAAACCAAGGGGGAAAGGAGGAGGGTGGCAGGGAATGAGATTGACACATGTATACTACTGATACTGTGTATAAACTGGCTAACTAATGAGAACATACTATATAGGACAGAGAACTGTACTTAATGCACTATGTTGACATTAATGGGAAGGAAGTTCAAAAGGGAGGGGCTATATGTAACATATAGCTGATTCATTTTGCTGTTCAGTAGAAACTAATATCATAAAGCAACTGTACTATATACGGTAAAGCAACTATATAATACAACATTGTAAAACAACCAATAAAAATGTTTAAAAAATTAAAAAACCATTGCCTAGTTCTTTTCAGATGGAGTTCAGGCACCTACAAGAACAACAAAACTGTTTTTCTGAAATATTCTATATTTAGATCAAAAAATTAAATGAAAATCCTATTATAAGACATCTGTTCTGTGCATATGAACACACATATTCATATGCAATAAATAAGGTTTGAGTACATATGAACATTTCTACATTCCTAATCATAGAAGGAAATCAGTCCTATATATTCATTGGAAGGACTGATGTCAAAGCTGAAACTCCAATACTTTGGCCACCTGATGTGAGGAGCTGACATTTGAAAAGACCCTGATGCTGGGAAAGGTTGAAGGCGGGAAGAGAAGGGGATGACAGAGGATGAGATGGTTGGTTGGCATCACCAACTCAATGGACATGCATTTGAGAAAACTTTGGGAGTTGGTGATGGACAGGGAGGTCTGGTGTGCTGCAGTCCATGGGGTCACAAAGAGTAGGACGCAGCTGAGCCACTGAACTAACTAAATTGAACACTTCTATGTACATGATGAAAATGTAGTCAGCTCCCCAGTAATCTTTTCTGTGGATGGGTGAGGGAAATAAAATTGACCCTTGAACAGTGATTAAGGGTTCTGACATTTCCAGAGGTCAAAAATCTGAGTATACCTTTATGTCACCCTCTTTATCTGTTAGACTTCCCTGGTGGTTCAGAGGTTAAAGTGTCTGCCTCCAATGCGGGAGACCTGGGTTCGATCCCTGGGTCGGGAAGATCTCTTGGAGAAGGAAATGGCAACCCACTCCAGTATTCTGGCCTGGAGAATCCCATGGACGGAGGAGCCTGGTAGGCTACAGTTCACGGGGTGGCAAAGAGTCGGACACGACTGAGCGACGTCACTTTCACTTTCACTTTCTTTATCTGTGGTTCTGTGTTTCTGGACTCAACAAATTGCAGATGGTATAGTACCTTATTGCTTGAGGGAAAAAAAAAAATCTGTAAGTGGACCCATGCAGTTCTAACACGTGTTGTTCAAGAATGAACTGTCCATCAGCAGATGAATGGATAAGAAAGCTGTGGTACATATACACAATGGAGTATTACTCAGCCATTAAAAAGAATACATTTGAATCAGTTCTAATGAGGTGGATGAAACTGGAGCTGATTATACAGAGTGAAGTAAGCCAGAAAGAAAAAACACCAATACAGTATACTAACACATATATATGGAATTTAGAAAGATGGTAATGATAACCCTGTGTGCGAGACAGCAAAAGAGACACAGATGTATAGAACAGTCTTTTGGACTCTGTGGGAGAGGGAGAGGGTGGGATGATTTGGTAGAATGGCATTGAAACATGTATAATATCATATATGAAATGAATTGCCAGTCCAGGTTCGATGCGTGATACAGGATGCTTGGGGCTGGGGCACTGGGACGACCCAGAGGGATGGTACAGGGAGGGAGGAGGGAGGAGGGTTCAGGATGGGGAACACATGTATACCTGTGGTGTATTCATGTTGATGTATGGCAAAATCAATACAATATTGTAAAGTAATTAACCTCCAATTAAAATAAATAAATTTATATTAAAAAAAGAGTGAACTGTACGTGAAAATGTTTGTTGAATTACCTGTACCCCTATTATCCTGGTTATTGTCTCCATCTTTTCCTACAGACCTCCCATCTACTCCAAACCCCTGCAGCACTCTCTCCCCAACTATATCCTGCAACCTCCAGATGATGTGCCTCTCTCAGAAACAAGTTCCGTCCACAAAGAAGAGAGAAAAGTAAATTCAGAGACAGAAAGAAAACCTTGGGGATGATAGATGCCCTGGATAGATATCCAGTTAGTCCTAAAACCAGCCCCACCGAACTCCTTGCACGAACCATATGTTTTTAGCTATTCAAGTTATGCTGTCACTCCCAGCCCTACAGACGCCACAATGCTGCAAGACTTATCATGAAGTCACCTTCTCATCTGCTTATATTCTTCCTTCATATGCTATGATAAGAGACAAGAAAACCCTGTCCTCATATTTCTATCAGCATAAAGTTTCTGTGTGTAAAGCCCAGTCCCACTTCTCTATCTTATCCGAACTCTCATTCTGCTTGACCTCTTGTCAGTATTTGGCAGAGCTGACCACTTCTTGATGGAGAAGGCAATGGCACCCCACTCCAGTACTCTTGCCTGGAAAATCTCATGGACGGAGGAGCCTGGTAGGCTGCAGTCCATGGGGTTGCTAAGAATTGGACATGACTGAGCAACTTCACTTTCTCTTTTCACTTTCATGCATTGGAGAAGGAAATGACAATCCACTCCAGTGTTCTTGCCTGGAGAATCCCAGGGACGGTGGAGCCTGGTGGGCTGCCATCTATGGGGTTGCACAGAGTCGGACATGACTGAAGCAACTTAGCAGCAGCAGATCACTTCTTGAAAGACATTGCCCTATTGCACTCTGGAACACCACACTCTCCTTCCTCACTGGGTCTTCTGCTCCTTGACAACCCCTATTTATTGGGATCCCTAAGGAGATCAGCCCTAGGATTTGTTTGGAGGGAGTGATGCTGAAGCTGAAACTCCAGTACTTCGGCTAGCTCATGCGAAGAGTTGACTCATTGGAAAAGACTCTGATGCTGGGAGGGATTGGGGGCAGGAGGAGAAGGGGACGACAAGGGATGAGGTGGCTGGATGGCATCACCAACTTGATGGACGTGAGCTGAGTGAACTCCAGGAGATGGTGATGGACAGGGAGGCCTGGCGTGCTGCGATTCATGGGGTCACAAAGAGTCGGACACGACTGAGCGACTGAACTGAACTGAACTGAGGGTCTCTTCTGTAACTGTGCTGCACAAATGTTTTTAACAAATGGTTCTGGAGCAACTGGAGCATAGGCCCCCTAAAATAAATCTTTGCCTAAATTTCATACCTTACATAAAGCATTAACTCAAAAGATTCACAAACTTAAAAGTAAAATGTAGACGTATTAAACTGTTAAAAGCATATAGAAAAGCCCTAAGTCTCTAGAGCAGGCAAAGAGATTTTAGACTTGACAACAAAAGCACATAGCTCATAAAAGAAAAAAAAAAAAAAGAACCACAGAAAAATTAAAAACCTCTTCCTTGTGGAATACCTTGTGAAGAGGATGAAAAACCAAGCTACAGAGAGAAAGGTAATATTTATAAATCACATATATTTATAAAAGGTCTTGTGTGTATGTGTGTGTGTATGTGTGTGCACGTGTTAGTTGCTCAGTCATGTCCAACTCTTTGTGACTCCATGGACAGGCTCCTCTGTCCATGGAATTCTCCAGGCAAGAATATCAGAGTGGGCTGCCATTTCCTTCTTCAATAAAAGGTCCTACACCTCGAATATATAACAAACTCTCAAACCTCAACACTACAAAAACAAATCAGTATATTTGATAAATATGAAAAAGATATGAAGAGTCATTTAACCAGAGAAGATATACAGGTGGCAAATAAGCATATGGGAAAATATTTGATATCATTAGGTATAAGATAAGTTTAAATCATACCCACAGGAGATATCACTACATACCTAAATTAGTATCTGTGCTGTGCTTACTCACTCAGTCGTGTCTGACTCTTTGTGACCCCATGGACTGTAGCCCTCCAGGCTCCTTTATCCATGGGAATTCTCCAGGCAAGAATACTGGAGTGGGTTGCCATGCTCTCTTCCAGGGGATCTTCCCATCCCAGGGATCGAACCCAGGTCTCCACACTGCAGGCGGATTCATTATGGACTGAGCCAGCAGGAAAGCCCAAGATTAATGGAGTGGGTTGTCATTTCCTTCTCCAGGGGATCTTCCCGACCCAGGAATCAAACCATGGTCTCCTGCATTGCGGATGATACTTTACCAGATTAGCCACCAGGGAAGCCCTAAATTAGTGGCTAATTTTAAAAAAAAACTGTGAGAACACCAAATGCTGGCAAGGATGCAGAAAAATGAGACCACTCATACTTTACTGATCAGAAGGTAAAATGGTAGCAGTTTCAGTTTCTCACAAAACTAAACTCGTGCTCACCATATGATCCAGTAGGTGTACTCTTGGGCATTTATGCCAGAGAAATGGTAACTTATTGTCATATGAAAACCTGTACATGAATGTTCAGAGTTTTATTTGTAAAGGTCAAAATCTGGAAATAATCCAAATGTCCTTCAGTGGATGGATGGGTAAGTAAACTATGGTATATTCATACAATAAAATTCTACTGTCAATAAATAGCATAAACTGATATACTCAAAAACTTGGATATTACATGGATATTACATTGACTGAAAACAGCCAGTCTCAAAAGCTCATGTACTGGATGATTCTATTTGTGTAAACATTCCTAAAATAACAGAATGATAGAGATGGAGAAGATATCAGTGATTGCCCATGGTTAGGAATGGTGGGGAGAAGAGTTGACTGTAAGTGCAAAAGAGGAGCAAATAAAGGATGTAAGATCTTTGTGATAATGTAACAATTCTACATCTGGATTATAGTGGTGGCTACATGCCTCTACACACAGGACACAATTGAGAGAATCACACACACACACACACACACACACACACCTCATACCCACGAGTGACTCGAGTAAAACTGGTGACATCTGAACATGCTGTGGATTGTACCAGCATCAATGTCATGGTTTTAATATTATACAATAGTTTTACGAAGATGTTAACATTGAAGGAAACTGGGTGAATGGTATACAGTCCCTCTGTATACTCTGATTCTGTGAATCAATAATCTTTGAAAAGTTACAAAATTAACTGAGAGTCTATTTAAAAAACCCAAGCCCAGATTTCATCTCAGACTAGTTAAATCAGCATCTCTAATTAAGCCAGGTAGTATCAAACAAGGGAGAAGGCAATGGCAACCCACTCCAGTACTCTTGCCTAGCAAATGGACAGAGGAGCCTGGTAGGCTGAAGTCCATGGGGTCGCTAGGAGTCGGACAGGACTGAGTGACTTCACTTTCACTTTTCACGTTCATGCACTGGAGAAGAAATGGCAACCCACTCCAGTGTTCTTGCCTGGAGAATCCCAGGGACGACGGAGCCTGGTGGGCTGCTGTCTATGGGGTCACATAGAGTCGGACATGACTGAAGCGACTTAGCAGCAGCAGCAGCAGTATCAAACAACAGCATGTTAAAAACGTCCCAGGTAGTCCCAACGAGCAGCCAGCATTAAAAACCAGTGTGCCAAAGTAGGTTTTTCATGGTGTGATCCCAAAACGGAAGCAAAAGATGATCTGGAAACTTGTTAGTCGTGCACATTATCAGGCCACACCCTAGACCTACTAGCTCAGAAAACAAAGTTGTGTTTTAACAAAACATCTAGGTAATTTTGTACTATCCAATTGGTAGCAATTATTCTCAGCTATGTGTATACAGTGGCATCAATCAAGGAGCCCCCCAAATAAATATATCTAGTATCTATACCCCACCACCCAAGACTGATCTATAGAAATCAAACTGCTGGCCTGGGGTTGACAATTTTAAAAAGCTTCCTGGATGATTTTAATGTGTTGCCAGGTAGAAGAATCACTGATCTAAAGCTGGGTTCTGAATTTTTTCTGCTTGGATTCTTTCAAAAATTAGATTTAAGAAACTTCCCCCAGAAAATACACATTCACACACAATTTACATATATTTTCAAGACATTTCTAGGAGTCATATAAAGAATTCCTGCTTTAGGGATTTTATATGGTTTATTTTTAATAAACTTGAGGGGTCCCTCCCCCCAAATTGGAAAGAAGTTTTAGATAATATAATTTATGTCCTTAGATCTAGACATTTATCAGCACATTCTGTTTCTAAGCAGGTAAACTGGATTGAGGATGAGCTGTCCATCTTGAGCTCAGAGATAATTTTTGTAATTTACTAAGCATGTATAATGAGAACATATCCTGCTTAATTCTGTCTTATTTCCCCAATAATTATCTGCTATATTTTATTATGTATAGCTCTCTTTAAAAATGAATATACATCCTCTGACGTATTGTTCCCTCTTTTGAATTTTATATATGAGTCACTCTAATGCTTTTCAAAAATTTGAATTTCTGTCATTAACGGCACTGCCAAAAATCTCACTTTTGGAAAATCTAGGCTACAAGAAATGTCCTTGTGAAACAAGTCTCTAGAAATAACTTCACAGAGCTGATAATAAAACACATGGTCAAACTAACTGAAAACTATTCATTCACACATTCAACTATCAAGTATGTAGTATGTGTGTAACCACTGTTCAAGGCACCAAAGAAAGAAAATATTCCCCATTCTCATGCATCTTACAGCCTAGTTTGGAAAGAAAAGATAATAAACTTAAGTAATGACATCACATATTGAATGGTGATAAGATCTGTCGAAAAAAAAAAATAAGGGATAGAAAAGTCAAAGGAAAACCTTTGTGAGAAGAGACAAGTTAGTAAACTTAAAGGAGGTGAAGGAATCATAAACGTCTAGAGGCATTATATTCCAGGAAGAGGGAATCTGAATGGCTTGATGAAGAAGCTCCCCTGGCTTGTTAGGAGAGCAAGAAATCAGTGTGATAGAAAAAAGAAAGGAGAAAAGAGACAAGAGAGGTGGCAGTCCCAGAGTCATAGTTTGGTGGGCTTTCTTGGTCATTAATGAACTTGATTCATACCAGAAAGTGATATGGCAATCACTAGAGTGGAGGAGTGAAGTATTCTGTGTTGAAAACAGAACCCTCCAGCGCAGGGTTCCCCAGCCTCTGGCACCTAATGCTTGATGATGTGACGTGAAGCTGATCTAATAACAGAAATAAAGTTCCAAAAATGTCCTTGAATCATCCTGAAATCATCCCCCACCCCAGTTGGTGGAAAAATTGTCTTCCAAAGCCAACCAGTCCCTGGCCAAAAGGTTGGGGACCCTGGCTCTAGCAGACTATTGAGAATGAACTGAGAGTACGTGCAATCCTGGAAGCAGACAGCCCAGGTTAACAGAATCATTTAAATGCTAGGGAACAGGTGATATGTTTGAAACTTAAATGTGTTTTTACCTAAGGTTCTAAGTTTCTATCATCATTTTGTTTATACACTCTCAGTCTGTATTATGTCCCATGTGGGATAAAGGAGGAAGGCGAAGAACAGGAAGCAGCAGGAACGCAGGGCTTCAAGGCTCTTTTCTCTCTTAGAAAAAATTGATGGACATGTCTAAAAGCTTCTTTATTCTTGCCATAATTCATAACATCATTTGTGGCACTGAATGCTGCTTCCTGTCCAGTGAAACAGGAAGAATTAAGGCAGATGAAACATCTGTAGGTTTGTCTTAAGTAAGCAATATATTTTTCCAAAGATCAAGATAAACTTCAAATGGACAATAACTAGACATTGTCTCAAATTACAACAAAAGGTTTTTGAAGTCCTATCAACAAGAATGAGATCTCTGTGAAGCCATGCAATGGCACAGAATTGTAAATAGCACATTGCCCCCCTTACTCAAAAATAAATAGGTAAATATGCCAGTTTTCTGACTAGTGTGGCTTTTTTGACAGCTGAATATCACAAACACTTAGAATCTTTCAAACACATAGTCATCCACCAGATTACAAACAAAGCTCTATTATAGTACAATGCAGAAAAGTACCTCTTTTGAAGAAATGATGCCGGGTCTATATTATATACTTCATGGGGGAAAAAAATGCATCTTGATCTCTACCTTCCACCATAAACAAAAAACAATTCTAGGCAGATTGCAGATTCCAGTATGAAAGGGAAAACAATACAGATGACAGAGGAAAACACAAAGAAATATATTTGTGGTGCCAAATTAGGCAAAGATTGCTTGAAGAAACATTAATATTCCTAATCCCAGAAGAAAATCAAGAATTTCTTTGTATCAAAAGATTATATTAACAAAGTAAAAAGGCAAACCACAAAATACACCTGATAAAGGACGCATATCTAGATATATGAACCACCACTATAATCTATAATAGACAACTCAAAAAAGAAAAATTTTTATCAGATGCTTAATAAATGATATTCACATAGCCAACAGACATATAAAAATGTATTCAAGTTCATTACTCATCAGATAAATACTAAAACCACAATATATCACCACACAGAATGGCAAAAAAATATGGAAAATAGTAAGTATAGGCAGCAACTGAACCCCCATACTTCAGTGCTCTGATGTATGAGGAAACAGACTACTAGAGGCATTTTAAGCTGGAGAAAATTAATTTGGAAATTAGACACCCACATAAGTTTGTGAAACTTCCTGTGTTAGTTTCAGACAACTGCATAATAAATTAGCCCCCAAGTCAGCAGCTTAACATAACAACCACCGTTTATTTTCCCAGTTCCTGTGGGTTAAGAATTCCATGTAAATGTGGTTGGACCCTCTGGGCCAGCGTCTTGTCTTCCACAGGCAGCAGTCCAGGTGCCCACCTGGATTATATTCATCTCAAGGATCAACTCAGAGGTTCTGCTTCCTAACTCACACCTGATGCTGTAGTTAGTCTTCGTAATATCTACTTTCAAGATCATTCCAGTTAAATTTCTTCAAATGTTTGGAAGTTTCTATTCTTCTATAACATAGGCATACCCTGCTGTGCCCTTTATATATTATCTCTTCTCTCTGAAATGTTAATCATCAACTGTATGTGACCAGCTATTCCTGCAACCCAAGACCAACCTGAAATGCCAGTTTCTTCGAGGATGTTCACCCCAGTCTGGCTTGTTGCTCTGAATACATCAGGGCACCTACCTTATTTAAAAAGCTCCATCTGTTAATTACATTAATGATGTGAATTTCTGTCACATACTAAAATATTTTTTGCATGTTGATATTTTACAATATGCAGAAAGTTGAATCATGTCGTACATCTGAAATTAACATAATGTTTGTTACCTATACCTCAGAATCATAAACTATGATAAGCTAGGAAAAATATAAGAACTAGTTGTGACTTCTGAAAACAGAAGTTCACACCATATTTCAATTCTCTCCTCCCCTTTCCCAATTTTTTATATCATACCTACGTTCTCAGAATATAAAGCTATTATGACATAGGCTGGAACCTGGGCCCCTTTACCTGAATGCTTGCACCTGGAGAAAAGTCTCCTCCAGCAGCAGAATATATAGGACTAAAATTAACCACAGGCACCCAAAGTCTGGCTAATTACAAACAATAGCATACTAAAAGGCCACAAACCTACTGCCACTTCTGAAGCGCTAGGGTCAGTGGAGGATACTGTGCGTGATCACTGCACACAGCAGCACCAAGGGGCAGGCAGACCACCAAAGCCACCCCTCCGGCATCCAATGATGCACCCATACCCTCACCTCTTTAAGGAAACAATGCCCTCTCCGCTTCAACAGCAAGCAAGGACACTTGCTTTCACTCCTTCGGTGCAACAGAGTCCCAATAAAGCCCTGTCTGAATTCCTCAGCAGATTTCAATTGATTAAATAGAGTCCAAGGACCCAAATCTGTATCAATTACATACTATTTTTTTTTAAACCTTCCTTTAATCTTCCCACTAATCTTTACTGCAATGTCTCTTCAGTTATTTTCATTTCTGAAGCAGGTTCTTTTGTAGACTTCTCAAGGAGGGCGCCTGGAACATTTTCATGAAACACTGTTATATAATCAGGATCAGCATTACTGATTTTTCCTTTTGCCTCTAGGCTCCAGAATGGCTCCACATCAAACTGTTAATGATTCTATCTTTAAAAGTTTGAGATTTTGCTTGTCAAGGATTTTTGGCATTAAATTCCCTTTTTGAAGAATTACTGCCTTAAAAATTTCATTTACTTTGATTTCTGAGTTGTTTGGAGTCCCTGAAGTTTCGTGTCAGACACCAGTGCCTTTTTCGCTTTTCCTGGTCCAGACCTGAATTTGAGCTTCCCTGGCTTTCGTCTTTACCATTCTCATCCTACTTAATTTTGATTCCACTCCTTATTGTTGATGTCCATTGTGCAGTCCAGTCCCAGTGGAACCCTGACAGTTCAGTGTGAGGATACAAAGACTTTCATGCGTTACTTTAGATGTCTGCCTCATTCACTGGTGGAGTTTAGCCAAGATCCTCTGCCTTCAATGGTAGCTCCTTACTGGACTCCTTCACCGCCCAAGCTCTGAGCTCTGGTGTGGAGCCCTACATATTGCCTGCACAGAGCATGCGTGGGGCTCTTCTGGAAAAGGGTAGGGCTGGGCTCACTGTGCTGCTTTAATGAATATGTGCCCGGCCTTCAGGCATCCAGTGACACTGTTGCTTCCTTCTGCTTTCCCCACTTTTAGGGTGATACTGGGCACGTCTAGTGGGTATCGTCCATCGGTTTGTATTTTGTGATTACAGGGGGATACTGGAGTGGGTTGCTATGCCCTCCTCCAGGGGATCTTCCCAACCCAGGGATCCAACCCTTTTCTCAGGCATCTCCTGAGTTGGCAATTGGATTCCTTACCACTAGCGCCACCTGCTCTTGTTGAAATATTGTTAGTGGATTTTGGTTTTAATATCTTAATGGCCCTGTGTTATGTGGGAATCATGAAAGACACAAATTATGCTTCCACAACTGCTGCCATCTTCCCATAATTCTTAAACAATTTATTTTTAAAAGAAACTTTAAAGGAAAAAAAATGGAGAATCAGATTTGTGTTTTATGTATAGAAAGAAAAAAAACAAAACCACCTACAAGGTGAGTGTTTGCTGGAGGCTTAGATATGTTCTCATTGTTAGCAAGGGAGACTACAGCTGGTAGGGATGGGACAGCTCCTGGTCCAGACAAGATGTTGACTAGATAGCCCAAACACCCCTGTGCGGCAAACAGCCAGCCATGTGATGGCCAGGCCACACTCAGAAGAAAGAGAGAAAGGCTCTGGGAGCGAAGAGGGAAGGGAAACCCAGGGGCAGCTGTCATCCAATATTTCAGCTGCCAGGGCAGGGGTTCGGAGAAGGCAATGGCACCTCACTCCAGCACTCTTGCCTGGAAAATCCTATGGACGGAGGAGCCTGATGGGCTGCCGTCCATGGGGTCGCCAAGAGTCGGACACGACTGAGCGACTTCACTTTCACTTTTCACTTTCATGCATTGGAGAAGGAAATGGCAACCCACTCCAGTGTTCTTGCCTGGAGAATCCCAGGGATGGGGGAGCCTGGTAGGCTGCCATCTATGGGGTCACACAGAGTTAGACATGACTGAAGTGACTTAGCAGAAGCAGCAGAAAGCAACACACCTTTGGCAGTGTACAGAATTCCACACTTGAAAGTGAAAGTGTTAGTCACTCAGTCGTATCTGACTTTTTGCCCACTAGGCTCCTCTCCATGGAATTCTCCAGGCAAGAACACTGGAGTGGATTGCTATTTCCTTCTCCAGGGGATCTTCCCAATCCAGGGATTGAAACCCAGTTCTCTTAGCATTACAGGAGAAGTCTTTACTGTCTGAACTAGCAGAGGAGCACACTTAGTGGAAAAAGTACCCACAGCTTTATAATTTTACAGCTAGGGCACACTATTTCTAAATTATTTTCCCTATAACATAGAAATACTATTTCTAAATTACTTTGATGCATAAGATTACTATTGTTCAGACCTCTTCTTAGACCTCCTTGAGATCAAGCAGGCCAATTTTGACAAAATTTCATTTTTAGTATTAACCATGGCAGAAGACCATGGGTAGAGGTAGCCGATAAAATGTTCCTCAAGCAAGAGAGTCCTGGAAATATCACAGGATCCTTAAAAACAGTTCTATCAAGTCTGAGGGAACACTCAATCCCAGCCTGGCCATGTTTTGAGGGTGAAAGACTTTAGGAGTAAAGTGGGTGGAAAGCAAGAGAGTATCTGAGGTCTATCTGGAGACAGAGTTCCTCAGATGTTTGGTTTAAAAGAATCGGAGAGAGCTTTTCTGCAATATAATTCACCTTCTAAGGTGCCTCAGAATCTATTCAGTTAAATATGGCCTGAACAGTTTGAAATAGGTTATATAACATCTCACAAATTTTTACAAAGGCCTTTAGTATACTGGTATAGGTACAGAGTATAAGAAACTTAAAAGTGTCAAAGGAACAAGTATGTATTTATTATATATATACACATATATAAACTTATACACACATACACATACATATATACACACACACATGATTATGTATGTAAATAATTTTATAATTACCTCATCCTTATTCAGTACAGGCTCAGTTACTCAGGACACCCAGAGATCCTGATGCCCCCTGGTGGTCACTGAATTATCACAGATCTCCTTAACATCTGAAAATCCAGTGGGTTTGAAGAGCTAAAAAGTTGCAAGATGAAAAACCATGTAAGCATATAGAAGTAATTTGCATAATTTAAGCTAGTTCTTCCTCTCAGTGCTGGTGATTTATGGAATAGAGAACCATAAGTAATGGACGAGCCTCCTCCAGCAAAACCAAATTTGGAAAAAAAAAATCTTAAGCACAAGTGGGCATGTGTTAAGTGAATTTGAATATAATGTGTCACATTTCTCTGCTATGTTTACTAATTCTTTTAATAATAATCAAATAATTAAAGTTATTTTATTTAACACTTTTGAATATTTTAAGTGATCAGAAAATTTCAGAGTGACACGTCAGCAATATTCAATTGGACTTATAATTTTGATAAACTGTATTTTTATTTGTTAAGCTCTCTTGAATTAACTCAGTAATTGCAGTTAAAGAATTATAATTTTAATCTTCTAACTGTTACCAATTTATCCAACCATGCAAAAGTGAATGAACTTTTATAAAGGTACAAAATATAGCCTTGACTTCTGATTTCTGACCTCTGATTTGCTATACTACTAGATAAATCTGAAAATCTGACGAATAAGTAAAATCATTGCTATTTATCAGCTTAGCCTATGTACATTTTTTACACTGGACTACAAGTAAATATTTTATATATACTACATAAATCATGCTAATGTAAACATGTAATTATTTTCCTGCACAGTGGAAAGACTGTTTACATTTAGACTGAAATCACAAATAGAGAACCCAATTTTCTATAATATCTATTGACTGAGACATAATGTTTTGTTTTTATTTTCTATTTATAATCAGTTTCTTCTGTACAAGACCTTTTCTAATTCAGTTTAAATTACCCCTTTTCTGCGATGAACTTGCATTTCTACATTTACCAGCTGTGAATTCATTGAGACAGTAAGTGCAAAACTAGTAGGTTCAGAAACAGCCCTTTGATTTTATTGTCACGGTTAACTAGTTTGGCAGCCTTGGGTTTGTAACTAAAGTCTCAGGTTTTTCCTTTCCCCTCTGAAGGCCTGTTTACTACACACACACACACACACACACACACACACACACACACACAGGCTTTTATTTGAAAATTTATGGAACTTATTCCCTGAAGTCATTAGAATTTACTCCTAAGTAACTATTCCTCTCTTAAAATTGGAAAATATCTCCCAGAGATAAACAGTGAGGTAAATATTAGTGTTGAAGCAAGTTAAATGAAGATAATAGCTGTACCCTCATTTGGAATGTTTCCTGAATTTGTACATTTATTTTCATATATGTACAGTTATGTGTGATTTTCAGTAATCAGATAATAACAGCACATAAATATTGGGCATATTTTCTTTGTATCTGAAAACAGGCATTTGTCATCTTTCTGCTATACAGTTAAGACAGATGTTTTGAAAGAGGGTTTATAAATGTAATATTAAAGTTTTGGCCTCTTTTTTCCAAAGTTATCTAAATATAAGCAGGGTATTCTATTAGCTGCATTTCCCAACAAATATATAAAAAACAATTTTTCTAGAATTTCTGCTTTGGCTCACATGTGTTGGTTATATATATATGCTATTTGGTATTGTTCAGAAAAATGATTTGTAATACATTTTATAAACATACATACATTTGCTTTTCTAAAATTTGCCTTAGCAATAATATGCACAAATAGATAAGATGCTAAAATAAACCATTTTAAAAGTGATATAAGGAATTAACTATTTTGTTATTTTAAAATAGGACAGTTTTGTGAACTGATTATTTTTTTATTTCAATGGCTTCATGTACAAAGAGGTTTATAGGCTTTGCTGTTAGTCAAAGAGTCTATTGCTAATTTATATATTGTTTTTATATATTAAAATATATACTGTATAAAACAGTATAACAATCATCCTTTCCTTGACTAAGTCATTTACTTTACATTAAATTCCATGACTTTTTCATCACTGTACCTAGGTACAAAAGAAAGAAGGTTGGTAAACCTAAAAATGAGTATCATTGTGCAACTCTGCAAGCAAAACTGTCAGTAGTCTGGCACGTGTGCATTTAATGCTAACTCTCTTGTCTCTAAAAATAAAAGTGAGGCTGAACATGCCTCTATGTCTGATAGAGAGAAGGGACACAATAAGGAGATTCCTTATACCACCTACACTCATCAGAGTGAAGGATGTTACTTCTTTGGTTTCCTGGTCTAATGGAAAGGTATTTGTATGCACATCACTGAGTATTAGTCATTCAATAGATGAAAGGAATATTTTAAACTTTAAAGGCTACCTTGGTGTCATTCTAAGAAGTGGGGATGAGACCCTGGGGAAAGTGTTGAAATTCTGGAGAATTATTTTAACTATTAGAAGTGGTTTAATATCTGTGAGTATGTGAGATTAACAGTTTTATTGCCTACGTGTGGGGATCTACATTCTTAGTTCTAATGTTTTACCTTACAATTTTTACTCCTTAAAGCACCCGTTTGTGTAAACAGTGCTTAATCTCTGTAACAAGTGCACTCTACATCTTTTTGTCTAGTTTCAAGGTTATTCTATTAAGCGGTTTACATTTTCCTTGCATCTTCTAAAGGGCACTAAAGATGCTTTTAGTTATAATTTTTTAAATGTTTAATAGGGGTAATGGCTAGGAACAAGTAATATTTAAGAAATAAACTAGAGACCCAAAGATAGGTTAGATGGGGAGGAAATCTCATTTCTCTTTTCTTCTTAATTGCATTAGGCAAGTAAAACTACAGGAGACAATTTTTCATAAAATACAATTTTAAAATCTAGGGATCTGTCATCTCTGAAAAGCCTTTGCTATAAATACCAAACAATTCAATTTACTTTACATATCCAGATAGAAAAGATAGGAAAAGTTTGGAGTCTTAGACGAGGTCAAACTTTTTGCCTCTCTTAAATACAGGCAAATCATGAATGACAGAATTTTTTTTTTAAGGGAGGAAATATATATATATAGGACAGGAAGAAACTGAAGCTCCTCTTAGACATGTGATCAAGTTACTAGGCTTGACCTTCGGATTTGATGACTTGGCAATTAAGGTTTTTAAGTTCTTCATCTTATTGTATTACTCATCTTTTGAATTGCAAAGTGTCTGAAATTACCTAAAGGGAATGAGATTCCTCTAGGCAGTCGTCCTCAATATTTTAGTTAGACGAAATCAACCGGCGATGTTGGTAACACTTTTTATTCTTAGTTTGCCTTTGAAAGGTAATTATTGACTAATTATTGAAAAGTACTCAATATGTGCGAAAGAGGTCTTGCTCTTAATTAAATTAATTGAATGCATGGTAACATTCTTTAAAATTAAATGTAATTTATGCAGCGAAATGGAAAACGATCAAAGTGGGGGAGGATTTCAGGAAAATCTCAGAAAATGATACGCATGTAAGAAAAACGTTTGGGAAGCTTCAGAAGTTTCTCTTGCAGTGTTCTATTTAGTCCTACCAACGATCGGTAAACGATAGGGCGGGGGTGAAGGGGGCACATAAAACAAAAGACTTCCTTTCTCTACTCCCTTTTCCTCTGGCTCTCTTGCCAGAACTAGTTGCAAACTCTTGGAAACATTGTTTGAATATAATACATTTGATTACATTTATTCTACCAGAGATTGTGCTGGGTGGTGCCTAAAGCTGTCTTTGGAGTAACAGAAAAGAATAGTAACCCTTCAAGAAAGAAAAAGAACAAAGTTACCCAACCCGCGGAGGTTGTGAGTAACAACAACAAAGTGAAAGCCAGTTTACTTAAGGCACAGCTCATTTTACTGTCCCGGCTCCGTGCTTGGTAGCTGAGAGAGCTTGCATCGCTCTGGTTTCTAAAAGAGCGCGAGGAGCACTACTATAAACACGACTGTAAATTAGGAGGGTTATTTTAGGATTGATTTTGCTCCGCGAAAGCTGCGATCGCTAAAAGCCAAGCGCCCACAGCAGCACGCACCTCGGCTGCCATCCACGTCCTCCTCGGAGCATCCAGAGCCAGCCGAGAGCTCAGAACCTGGAGGGAATCCTGTATCCGCAACCTGACTCCGCTTGCCGCCGATTGGCCCGCGCCCCTAACCCAACCCTCAAGGTTGGGGCGGCCGTTTCACTGGGACCCGCCCCTAAGCCCTGGGAATCGCCGCCTGGGAGGCCGGCTAAGCCTGCCACTCAACCCGAGTGGCGGAGGCTCTCGGCTCGGAGCCCCGCCCCCTCCCCCCTAATTGATATTATTGGAGTGTGGAGCAAGCGGCCGGTCTGCAGTCGGAGACTTGCAGGCAGCAAACACAGTGTGAACGAAAGGAGGGGGGGAAATTTTTTTAAAAGCTAAACGTGGAGCAGCCAGCCGGAGACCGAGAAGGGGAATCAATGCGTGGAGCGCAATAAAAAATAAAAAGCCCATATACTTTGGAGCAAACAGCATTTAAAAAGCTACGGCTCAACTGAAACCTAAGATAAAACCTGCTCATGCACCATGGTTTTTCAAACTCGGCACCCTTCATGGATTATTTTATGCTACATCTGGCTGCTCCACTTTGCACACACCGGAGAAGCGCAGGCTGCAAAGGAAGGTAAGGTGATGGGAAAGCAAAGTTTGTTCTGACTTATTTATTTAGCTGTCTACCTGCAAGAGCCGGCTGGTCCGCGGGGCTGCCGGCCGCGCCTCCGGCGCCCGGCGACCCTCCCCCGCCGGCTCCCCGCCCCCTCACCGCTCCGGCCGCTCCAGGCTGGCCGGTGCCTAGCGGGGCTCTCTGAACCGCCTGCAGCCCCGCGCCCAGGGCCGCTAGCCCGACGGAGTGGTATTTCTGGCGCAGACTGTCCAGAGGGCGTGAGCATCAAAGGAAGGCGGAGGGGGGGGCGGGGGCTCGGGCGTGTGGGAACCGCCGACGAGCTCGTTCTCCCGGACCCGGGGCAGGTCAGATGTCTTCCTCTAGCCCTCTGCTTTTCCTCCTCTCGCCGTTCGTCTCATTGGGAGTAAGCTGTGGCCAGAGTTGGTCGGAAAACGGGGAGTGCAGCTTCTAGAGCCCTGGCCAGCCCGCCGGCGAACGGCTGGAGCCTTCCCTGAGGGGCCGTGACTTGTGTGAGCTCCGAACGCTCGGGTTGCTAATGAAGTGCTCACTGCGTCGGAGGAACAGGCGCGGGCCTGCGGTTGGCGCTCGGACGCCGGCGCGGAACAATAACGCCGCGGAGGTGAAGCAGCGGACGGCGCGCTTCCCGCGCCCCGCCGGCCTGAGACATCTCCATTCAGCGCGCGCGGCGCAGGTCCCGGCGGCCGCGGGGACAGGGGCAGCCCAGCGGGCTCGGCCCGGCCAGGGGCGGGCGGTGGGAGTAGGGGACAAGGGGAGGGGGATAAAAGGAGGGCCTGGACTGTGTAGTTGATAAAAAGATGCCCCCTGGGCGACCAGAAGTCCTCAAACCTCTGCCCCCACAGTTCTGCAGTTAAGGAATACGAGTGATCGAACCTTGCAAAAGACATGGACCCTGGGGGCTAATTCTGGTTCATGAGAGCAAGATTCTTTGGGGCAGATACTCCTGTATATGGCTTTTCCCTCTCGTCTTCTCCTTTGAACCATTGACAGAAGGTAAAAATACCTTTCGGTGCCTGTAGTTGGAGCTGGGGAAAAATAAATCCTGTCAATGGAAACGTCTTCTGAGCAGTGTCACAATCTACCCACCCCCCTCCGTATCGTGCAGGCTGTACGTATAAAGCTGATTTCCCGATATTGAAAAGCAGAATACTAATAATTACTTGTCCTTAAAGTGTGGAGGATGGAGGAATCTGTTACCAGATATAGGTCTTTGGGTCGGGAGTTGATCGCATCGGTACTCGCTTCATCTATGTCTGAAAACTTCCTGATTTAGTGCTGCTTTTTACGATTCTCTTCATGGGGCCTTCTTCGGTCACTGAAACCTCTCCCCCGACCCCCGCAACCAAACGCCATGACCTACTCTTTGATCCAGCCTGACCTTCTGACCCCAGTTTCCACATCTGCAACCTGTGTTGATGCTGAACCCATTCAGAGCAAACCTTAACTTCCAGCTGTCGGTTTCGCTCTTGCAGATGAGCACACATCTGCTAGAAACACACATCCATACACACCAAAACCCACATTTCTACTCGCGTGACATAGGGACATTGAATCCTGCAAACTTATATTGATTGCTTCGGAATCTCGGGACCCGAGGAAAAGTTTGCACCGCCGGGGCGAAACCCCGCGCGCGAGCTAGCGCAGACCCCGGCTGGAGTTTGAGCTATAAATAACTGCATCACTAGGGGGAGAGGTTCCTGCAGTCAGAATGGCTTGCTCGCCCGCGTTTCTCTTCTGGGTGCGAAATACGTGGAGAGGATTCTGATTCTAGGAGGCCGAATTCTTTACATGTAGAAGTGAGCTGTTTAAAAGGTGGGCGGGGGTGGCGAAGGCGCTCCGCTTCTCGGTGGCGACTCACCTGGCGAGTCGCGGCGGTCTAGGGCTGCCGTTCTGGGAGCGAGCGAGCCCTGAGACGACGCCGGGGCACCCAGGGGTGAGCGCCAGGAAGCGCCTGGAGCAGGTGCCTCGCTCTCTGGAGCGGATGGGAATGATTAGAGAAAGATGAGGGCCCTTCTTTCTCCACTTTTCCCGCACACATTCTCTCCGGAAGGTCGGTTCCCGCTACTGGGAGCGCACATGTAAGTCAGTCTAACGCTTGGAGGCGAAGTGCAGCCGCTGTATTTCCTCTCCATTAATGCCGCTGCCGCGGCCCCCTCTGAGAAGACGCTTCCCGATAGCCTCTCTCCTCCTCCCGGCTCCCTCTGGAGTTAGGGCGCCACCGGTTCCCTGGAGTGCCCAGGTCTGGCGGAGGCGTAATGGATGCTCCGCGCGGCAGGCGCGCCCGTCTGGCAGCCCCCGCCCCGCCCCGCCGACGGCCCCGCCCCGGCTCTCGTTGCCCGCGCGGCCAGGCGCCGGCTCCACCGGCGCGCCCAGCATCTCGCTCCTCACCCGCACCCCCCGCATCCCCCACCCCCGCCAGCGCGGCGAGGGCTCAGAGTCCCGGAACCGCGGACCGCACTCCGCGTTCCCGATTGACCGCCAGGCTACGCCTCCGCGGGCGGGAAGAGAGGCTGGTGCTCCGAGCGGGAAGGCAAAAGCTCGCAGTTATCGGCTGGTTCAGAGAGCACACAGCGGAAGGCAGACGGGCTGAATCTTTACGAGCTAGTTAAATGCTCAGGGGCCGGTTTCCCTTTTGTTTTTATTTGCTCATTTGTTCTTCTCTTAACTTGTTTGCCATCACCGCCCCACCTGGGTCCCTGGCTCTCACCCCAGGCTGTGCCGAGGGGTAACGGAAAAGCAGTAAATCATCACTGTGCTTATTTCACCTTCAAAAATGACCCAAGAAAGTCTCTTGGGTTTAAAATTCACTTGTCATTACGAAAGATGGAAATAATAATAATAATAATAAAATCATCTCTAAAGAAAAGTACATAGAACCCACATTGTTTGTGCATGTTGAGGACAAAAACAAAATAAACTTTAAAAATCATTTCCTATAAATTCAGTAGTCCAAACATTTATTGATGTTCCTAGTTCTAAGTACAACTTAGTATTTTAAAGGTGTGGCTTTTAAAATTATTGTTTGAAAGGGTGCGTGCTATCAGGGTCTCCCTGAGTCTTAAGTATAAAACATTTTGAGAAAAAAGTGTTCGTATATCTACTTTCAATTATAGGGAATAACCTTGACTAGTGTAAAGGAGTCGAACACATTATCAACTGTTTCTCTCTTTTCTTAGAGTAAAAAATTTTCATTACCTTTAACACCACAGTGTTTTACTATATTAATAGTTATTGAAAAGTTTAAGCATGTATTTCATTTAAGTTCAAATTTTAACATTTTGTTGAGGTTGATGGCAAGCATATTTACATGCCTGAAAATAGATTCACCATTATTTTTGGACAGATTGATTCATTTGTTAAAATGCTATGGAATCATGGAAATATTTTTGAAGAATACAAACTCGTAACTCTGAAACTAGTTTGAGCAGAGTGAATGCTTTAGGAGATTAATTGTCCTAAAAAGCAGTAAAATATATCAAATTGGAAGCATGGTATATATTAATGTGTGCCATTTGAATGCATTATCTTATCTGTTATTGTAAATGCATCCCGAGTATTTATTACATTTATATAAATATTAATTGCATTATACTTTATGGTGGCGTAAAAGCAGAATACAACTGTTTTTAAAAGTCAAGTCAAAGTTTGAATATCCCATTTTGAGAATTAGTTAATGCTTTGAAATATTTGTAAACATAAAAAGTAGAAATATTAAAAACAGATGTTTGAAAAACCCAGAAATGTATCTTGTAAGTGATAGGCAATTTACTTTTCTCATAATAACACTGCTTAATATGATTTTTAATTATATTCATTATGGCTTAAGAGAAGACATTGTGTGTGGAAAGTTAAAAAAATAAACTCCAGTCCTCAAAAGGCACTAGGAAATAGTTTTTGAAGAATAGTACAAGTCAGTGACTACTACTCTTTGATCCAGCCTGACCTTCTGACCCCAGTTTCCACATCTGCAACCTGTGTTGATGCTGAACCCATTCAGAGCAAACCTTAACTTCCAGCTGTCGGTTTCGCTCTTGCAGATGAGCACACATCTGCTAGAAACACACATCCATACACACCAAAACCCACATTTCTACTCGCGTGACATAGGGACATTGAATCCTGCAAACTTATATTGATTGCTTCGGAATCTCGGGACCCGAGGAAAAGTTTGCACCGCCGGGGCGAAACCCCGCGCGCGAGCTAGCGCAGACCCCGGCTGGAGTTTGAGCTATAAATAACTGCATCACTAGGGGGAGAGGTTCCTGCAGTCAGAATGGCTTGCTCGCCCGCGTTTCTCTTCTGGGTGCGAAATACGTGGAGAGGATTCTGATTCTAGGAGGCCGAATTCTTTACATGTAGAAGTGAGCTGTTTAAAAGGTGGGCGGGGGTGGCGAAGGCGCTCCGCTTCTCGGTGGCGACTCACCTGGCGAGTCGCGGCGGTCTAGGGCTGCCGTTCTGGGAGCGAGCGAGCCCTGAGACGACGCCGGGGCACCCAGGGGTGAGCGCCAGGAAGCGCCTGGAGCAGGTGCCTCGTCTCTGGAGCGGATGGGAATGATTAGAGAAAGATGAGGGCCCTTCTTTCTCCACTTTTCCCGCACACATTCTCTCCGGAAGGTCGGTTCCCGCTACTGGGAGCGCACATGTAAGTCAGTCTAACGCTTGGAGGCGAAGTGCAGCCGCTGTATTTCCTCTCCATTAATGCCGCTGCCGCGGCCCCCTCTGAGAAGACGCTTCCCGATAGCCTCTCTCCTCCTCCCGGCTCCCTCTGGAGTTAGGGCGCCACCGGTTCCCTGGAGTGCCCAGGTCTGGCGGAGGCGTAATGGATGCTCCGCGCGGCAGGCGCGCCCGTCTGGCAGCCCCCGCCCCGCCCCGCCGACGGCCCCGCCCCGGCTCTCGTTGCCCGCGCGGCCAGGCGCCGGCTCCACCGGCGCGCCCAGCATCTCGCTCCTCACCCGCACCCCCCGCATCCCCCACCCCCGCCAGCGCGGCGAGGGCTCAGAGTCCCGGAACCGCGGACCGCACTCCGCGTTCCCGATTGACCGCCAGGCTACGCCTCCGCGGGCGGGAAGAGAGGCTGGTGCTCCGAGCGGGAAGGCAAAAGCTCGCAGTTATCGGCTGGTTCAGAGAGCACACAGCGGAAGGCAGACGGGCTGAATCTTTACGAGCTAGTTAAATGCTCAGGGGCCGGTTTCCCTTTTGTTTTTATTTGCTCATTTGTTCTTCTCTTAACTTGTTTGCCATCACCGCCCCACCTGGGTCCCTGGCTCTCACCCCAGGCTGTGCCGAGGGGTAACGGAAAAGCAGTAAATCATCACTGTGCTTATTTCACCTTCAAAAATGACCCAAGAAAGTCTCTTGGGTTTAAAATTCACTTGTCATTACGAAAGATGGAAATAATAATAATAATAATAAAATCATCTCTAAAGAAAAGTACATAGAACCCACATTGTTTGTGCATGTTGAGGACAAAAACAAAATAAACTTTAAAAATCATTTCCTATAAATTCAGTAGTCCAAACATTTATTGATGTTCCTAGTTCTAAGTACAACTTAGTTTTTAAAGGTGTGGCTTTTAAAATTATTGTTTGAAAGGGTGCGTGCTATCAGGGTCTCCCTGAGTCTTAAGTATAAAACATTTTGAGAAAAAAGTGTTCGTATATCTACTTTCAATTATAGGGAATAACCTTGACTAGTGTAAAGGAGTCGAACACATTATCAACTGTTTCTCTCTTTTCTTAGAGTAAAAAATTTTCATTACCTTTAACACCACAGTGTTTTACTATATTAATAGTTATTGAAAAGTTTAAGCATGTATTTCATTTAAGTTCAAATTTTAACATTTTGTTGAGGTTGATGGCAAGCATATTTACATGCCTGAAAATAGATTCACCATTATTTTTGGACAGATTGATTCATTTGTTAAAATGCTATGGAATCATGGAAATATTTTTGAAGAATACAAACTCGTAACTCTGAAACTAGTTTGAGCAGAGTGAATGCTTTAGGAGATTAATTGTCCTAAAAAGCAGTAAAATATATCAAATTGGAAGCATGGTATATATTAATGTGTGCCATTTGAATGCATTATCTTATCTGTTATTGTAAATGCATCCCGAGTATTTATTACATTTATATAAATATTAATTGCATTATACTTTATGGTGGCGTAAAAGCAGAATACAACTGTTTTTAAAAGTCAAGTCAAAGTTTGAATATCCCATTTTGAGAATTAGTTAATGCTTTGAAATATTTGTAAACATAAAAAGTAGAAATATTAAAAACAGATGTTTGAAAAACCCAGAAATGTATCTTGTAAGTGATAGGCAATTTACTTTTCTCATAATAACACTGCTTAATATGATTTTTAATTATATTCATTATGGCTTAAGAGAAGACATTGTGTGTGGAAAGTTAAAAAAATAAACTCCAGTCCTCAAAAGGCACTAGGAAATAGTTTTTGAAGAATAGTACAAGTCAGTGACTGAGGAGTAATATGGAATTATGCTTTATTATGTTAATGCTATTTTATTTGACAAAGTTTAGAGCACTCAGTAGTTTACAAAATTCTTTATAATATCAATTACTACAGAATCAGTATGCATCACATATCTTTTTTTTACCTTTGCTTTCATACTTTCGAGTTTTTAATTAATTTTAATATTTCAATTAAGAAATGTAACTCGGTTTTTCAATATCTTTCTTCCCTTAAGAAAGTGGAATATTTTTGTTAGGTGGGTCTGTATTTCATCATTCACTAGTATAAATAAATGTTTATACATTTTAAATCATAGTGATAATTGTTTTAAAAATTAGATTGACTTTAATAACTTTTACAAACATATTTTCACTTTTCATCTAATATTTAGAAATGCAACTTTCTTTTTCAGTACTACTGCTGGATTCTAAAGCACAACAAACAGAGTTGGAATGGATTTCCTCTCCACCCAATGGGGTAAGTGCTTCTCCTCATAAAATACCAACCTCTATTTTTTAAAGTAAGAAATAAAACCCTCTTTCCCTTCCCCAGTGGAGTTATTCAGATTCTTCACATTTAAATAAATTGCTTTGATTTCACATATCTTGTTCAATATTTTGTTGGGTTAATAATGAGACATTGAATTCTTGGAGTAGAGATGGTATACTTAGAACTCTGGAAAATAGATTAAAAAAAAAAAAATCTCTTTAACCATAATCTTTTGAATTCTTCTGTAAGTGGGACCATATGTCAGTTTCCAGGCTATAAATGTTAACTAATTACAGAGAATATGCCTTTCATGAACTCAAACCTCTTTAGTAACTTTTTACTTCTTTAGTGTAATCACCAGGTAGGTTGTGTGTAGGTCTTTAAAAACAGTAGGTAATCTGTTTTCCTCTTTTGAAACACGTTTTAGCATTATTCAAAATATACATGAAAGGATAACTAAAAGTATAATATGCTCAACATTTTAACATAAAATTTGCTATGAAATATGATTTGGAGTCTCCAAAATTTATACTATGTGCTACCTGTTCTTATTCATCAGAAGTGATGGCAGAGCAAGCACATAGCAGAGTAAAAATCTGTTACAATAAATAAGTGAAAGCTGTCCAATAAAAGTTATGAAAGTATAAGTAGATTCTGAAAAAATTCTGACTGTTAAGTGTTGTGTATCCAGAAAGATACATTACTTACTTAAATTTAGTTCAATGTCAGTGTCTTTGGATATTATTTTAATTGTGAAAGAGGGTACATACTTCATCCCTTACTAAGTAAAAAGGCTCCAAGAAAGGGAATTGTAATCCCCATTGTTACTTAAGTTAATCTTTGGTACAATGAAAAGTTTGGAGTCAAAGAGCATTAAGTATAAGTGAGGATATAAAAAGTTTGCAAAGAATGAAAGTCTGAAAGAGATTTTTGAGTATAAGAACATCATGAAATGAACATGTCATAAGCTGGAAGTTAGTTTAAAAACGTAAAATGTGAACAATGCAAATCTGTTTAAAGTAGATTAGGTTTTTAAAATGAATATTTGATATGCTTAAGATCATATTGTGTTATCTGTATTGGTCAGAAAAAAATGACAAGTATTTTACAGATTACATAGAAAAAGTAGGCTGAGTTTGAAGTATGAATGTCATACTTAACCTTGAAAGTTGAATGGTTTCCGTGAGTAAAATAATATACATTATAGGAAGGCATTCACTAAAAAAATTGAGCACCTTTCTTGCCAATGATAGATGTGGCCCATTTTCCACCCTTCATCAGTTAAAACAAATAGAGATAGAGGATGGTTTTTATCTCGTAAGGAGAAGTAAACTGATATATGTTTCTAATATTTCATCCATGCAATCCATAAAATGATAAACCATGACTTTCTGTTTTATCTTGGACTGAATTGGACATTTTATCAGTGCAAAATATCTTGAGTGAACTTAACCCTACATATCTTATGAATCAGCACATAATATTAGACAATGATGATTGACAGTTTATTCCATGTATAAAATGGGTTGGCTTACATGTGGCTAAATATCTAACTGGAAATAAAATGTTATTAAGATATAAGTGTCTAGAAATAATTTTATAGGCATACTATAAAAGCACACTAGACAAACGAAGACTTCTTCCCCAGTGTAGAAATACTGCAGTCTCTTAGAAAGTAAGATAATAAACCAAAAGTTGCATTAAATGCATTAATTTTGTCTCAATCCATCTTAAAGTTTTACTCCCTTCAGGAGTAAATTTTTAAGTAAGCATTAAAGTTAACTGAGTTTCGTTGGTAGTAAAATTGATTTTTCATACATTGAACAAAATAGTATAATTGTTCTTAGAACTAGAAAAGAGTTCTTCAGTTGTATTCCTTTCTAATAATTAGCCTTGGCTTCTTCTAACTAGGGAATTGTTAAAAAGAGCACATTTATCCTTGGAGCTTTTCACTTTTTGGTAGATGCTATTACTAGTTTCACTTCTTTTAATAATTTCAACCTAATTAAGAGACTAAAATCTGCTCATCCAAATGGATGAATTTGGTTATATTTGGCTAAGAGCCAATCAAGAAGATTATAAGCAGCTAACTAAAATGGAAAACTATGCACTGCATTAACTAGTCACAAACTTAAGTTGAGTAAAAAGCTGAACATGATAATGGGCTGTTTGCTATATTTGAGGACCTTTGATAGTGTGTATAATAAAATTGTAGCAAATATATGTCATCACAAGAAATTTCTGAATTTCAGGATATTGCTACTTTGTCTTGTTAGTTTTCTTAGAGCTAATTTTAAAAGTAGATATTAGTGTTTTACAGAATATTTAAGGAAATTGATGTTTCTGATCGAGTTTTATAAATAAAACTCATTACCACATGCTTATTTTTTTCCCATTTGCTTTTCTTGAAGCAGTAGTTTAAATATTGCATGCTATGTGACTTTGGATTAGAAGACTAATAGGATTTTATATTTGGCATTTCCTATTAGGGGAATGAATACAAGTAGGTGACAATTTCACTATTAAGGTATCATAAATACAAAGTTGGAAATTTTGTAATAATAGTAAGAAAGGACATAAACAAAAATTGATTAGGCTTTTAGGTGAAATGAATTTATTAACCAATGAGCAATATAAATAATATTTAGCAAGGTTTAATAAGCTTTAAATTGTTGCAAATTGGCTGAGCTTATTATTTTCCTTTTTTGTGAAAATAAATGAGTTTGCTGTAGTATATATTATCAGCATATGAATGGGTATTTTTAAACAGCTGATATTTTTCCTGTCAGAAAGCTTCAAACCTAAATGTGATTCAACGTGCTAGTTTGCCATGGACATTTTATTGTCCATTGAATCATACTTTTATAACTATTTATAGTTATGTGGCATTATGGACAATATTATATACAACACTGCAGTAAATAAATAGCTCTGTAAAACGTTACTCTTGTATATCTCATTTTGCAAAGATTGTGAAAGGTTCCCCATTACGAATATCAACATGTTGTGAAATGCTCTTGCATTTCAGAGTACTCTTGGCATTTTCTTCCCTGTGTTTTTAGGTACTCTCTTAATTTAAATATAACATCAACACTTAAAATGTCAACGAAATGATCAAAAATTCCGCCATGTAGCTGTATGTATATGCATTAAATGGTAATTTAAGTCATTTCGTTATGTGCTTTAGTCTATAAAAATCATAAGCTCAGTGGAGACATTGGCATAAGCAAACACGTAAAAAGCAACACTAATACATCAGCAAACAGATACTAAGCAAAATGAAAGATTTATTGTGTGCATAAACAATATAAGCAACCTAAATGATGTTCTGCCACCAGGATGGAGCTGAACAGAGACTCATTCTAAAGGTTATATTGTTTGTCACTGTAGGAGTTCGCCTCAGTCTTTCAAAGATATGCATTTGTGCCACACTGAACAGTCCTCAGGCACTTGCAAAACCCTAATTTTATTATTTGATGAATGACTGATGACCTTTTCTAAATTTTACAGTGGGAAGAAATTAGTGGTTTGGACGAGAACTATACCCCAATCCGAACATACCAGGTTTGCCAGGTCATGGAGCCCAACCAAAACAACTGGCTGCGGACTAACTGGATTTCGAAAGGCAATGCACAAAGGATTTTTGTAGAATTGAAATTCACCCTGAGGGATTGTAACAGTCTTCCTGGAGTCCTGGGAACTGCAAGGAAACCTTTAATTTGTACTATTATGAAACAGACTACGACACTGGCAGGAATATAAGAGAAAATCTCTATGTCAAAATAGACACCATTGCTGCAGATGAAAGTTTTACCCAAGGTGACCTTGGTGAAAGAAAGATGAAGCTTAACACTGAGGTGAGAGAGATTGGACCTTTGTCCAAAAAGGGATTCTATCTTGCCTTTCAGGATGTAGGGGCTTGCATAGCTTTGGTTTCAGTCAAAGTGTACTACAAGAAGTGCTGGTCCATTATTGAGAACTTAGCTATCTTTCCAGATACAGTGACTGGTTCAGAATTTTCCTCTTTAGTCGAGGTCCGAGGGACATGTGTCAGCAGTGCAGAGGAAGAAGCGGAAAACTCTCCCAGGATGCACTGCAGCGCAGAAGGAGAATGGTTAGTGCCCATTGGAAAATGTATCTGCAAAGCAGGCTTCCAGCAGAAAGGGGACACTTGTGAACGTAAGTAATATGTGCTATTAAAATTTTTCTTTGCACTTTTTTCTGTTTCAGTGTCAAAGATTTCAAGTAATAATCATTATTTGAACAGGTGAGTCAGTTTGTACCAGCAGTCCGACTTGGTGAATTTTAAGCGAAGTCACTATTGAACTTATTGATGATTCACCACAGTGATTTCTGCACTAAGTGTGCAATAGGTATTGCAGTAAATATTGATGATAATGGTATTTCTTACTAAGATTTAACTAACCCTGTCCTTGACATGGAAGACAACAGTGGCACTTTGGGCTATGAGATTTAAGAAAGGAGATTGGGCAGAGAGAGGTGACATTAATCAGGATTGAATGATGTGTGATTCCTAGGTTTTGAAACCCATATTGTCTGGACTCATGGGTAGCAGGAAAAGAGCATGAAGGGGGCTGCTAACAAGAAGAGTTCTTCTAACAGACAAGATACATACAAATAGAGTTACAAACTTAGAATTATTTTTTATAAGTACTAAAACGTCTATGCAAAAATCATCAGATTACACTTGCTGAATCTCTGAGTTGCTTCTGCCAAAGCTGTATTTCTTTCTAGGACTAAACAATAAAAGGAGTGTTCCTCTGATAAGTCAAGTTTTAGGTAGACTACATTTTTGTGGAAGTAGGCCAAAGTCAAGTTTTAGTTATCAGAATATATCAGCTGGACATTTTCTGTTTTGAAATAATAATAGCATATGAATTTGTGAACCTTTTCCTTTGTGTAATAAAACTGAATTTTCTCTTACATAGCCTTATGTAGTCATAATAATTGGCCAGTTTTTTTCTGTTTAAAACTATGTCCAGGGATATTCAAAATTAATAGATATTTTTCTGTTTGTGAATATCCTGAAAATATAATCAGGTTATATTAATTATGTCTCTTATAAATTAGAAAACATAATACATTACCCAAAATAACTTTTATATATTCTTTGTACCCCTAAGGCAGCTGTATAATTTTAATATTCGTACTTCCCAGTTAATTTAGAGGGAATTGTAGTGAAAAATAATTATTGTAACTAAATGTTATTTTGCTAATTTACCATGTGCAGATACTTTTCCATGTGCTTTACACAAAAGAGTTCATTTCATGAGATAGATAACATTATCACCTCTATTTTACAGAAAAAAAAAAATGAGGCTGTCAAGGGTAAAAGACTGCTTGCAGTTACTTTAGTAAGTAATTGTCCTAGCTTAGATTAAAACTCAGAATGTTCTGATTCCAGAGCCTGGACTTTTAGCAACAGTATTGCTCTGGCTTCCATCAGAAAGCAAGAAGAATCATAGCAAGTGTTATTGTTTCATTGCTGAACTTAAATGCCTTGGTTCTAGTAGTTTGATATGTAAATCGCATTACTTTCTTATAAAATTCTCATTCTCATAGAATGTTTCAAGAAATTAGCAAATATTTAGATCTGTGTTGTCTAGGAAGGTAGCCAGTGGCCACATGTGAATCTGAGGTTCTAAAAAATGGCAATTCTATGTTAAAATATGCTGTAAGTATGACTTACACACTGAATTTCAAAGACTTGGTACAAAAATAAAGGGCAAACCAGTAATTTTTTATGTTACTTTGATTTTGAAAAACTCATAGGTTAGAAATATTGGGCTAAATACAATATAACGTTAAAAGTCTTTCAATTATTTCTTTTTTACTTTTTTTAATGTGGCTACTAAAAATGTAAAAATTGCATATGTGACTTGTGTTATATTTCTACTGAATGCACTATTTAGATGTAATAACTGAGTAAATATATTTTTTCTGTCCTGATTGAAGTGTTAAATACTTCATGTGAGTGGTCGCTAGCATATAAAATGCCTCTGACCCAGCACTCAATTATCATTCCTACCATAGCTGACATTGTAAAGTGAGCTCTGAGCTAAACAGAGATGATGTATTCCCGTCCCCTAGACCAGTTTAGCAGCCTCCCTGGCCATTCCGTGGAGTCAAACCTGTCTACCCACTGTCGTCTTTCCCTTTCCCTTGCTAGTAGTATTTCTTATTAAGTAGAACATCCTGCAGGTTGCATATGTATGGAAATAAAAAACTGATGGAGATTTATCACTACTAATAGGCAGAATGCTATTCCACTGGGTAAGTATAGAAATATTCTTAGTGAATTCATCAATTCAGTGAAATGGAATGTTCTTATTGACTTGAGATTAACAACAGGTACTTGAAAATGATGGAAGATTCAACAATAACTATTATAAGAACATTATAATGACACACTGTTACACTTCAGCTGTGAAAGCAGCCGGTTTCAGTAGTATGCAGATTTTGATTGATGTGAAATTGGAATTTAAAATGTTTGCACAATTAAAAATGGAACATATAAAAATTCATATAAAAGCACACAATTAAATTTGTCTAAAAAGAAACTGAGAAATAACATTAAAGATCTTGTTCTTTTAAGGTTTAAAGAATTTTAAAGCAAATTATAGTCTTTTTTGTTTTATTTTGTGTAATTTAACTCAAATGATCTCTACATTTACTTACTAAGAAAATCAACCAGGAACTGTTTGAGTTCTGTACTTCTAAGTATAGAATTTAGTATGAAAAGCAGTTTTAAATGCGATGAAGAGATATATTTTCCGTGAAGTCTCCAGTTTCTTTGAAATGACGAAAATCATCTCATTAAATGTGGTACTATTAAGATTAGTTACATTCATTTATTTTGGTTTCAAGAATTGGAACCACATTTGAGTACCAAATTATTGTCGCCTGCAAACTGCGCCAAGGTGCTTAAAAATAAAGTAAAATTAGTTCACTGTCATCTGCATTAATTCTGCATTGGAATAGGTGAAATTAGATATTAATAGTGAGAGTTCATTACAAACATGTGATTCAAGGACTCAAGATGCCTTCTCATGGTTCAGGCTGAAAGAGGATGTGTGTACTCTTTTGTCTACCACATAACTTTCTTAATTTTTAACCTTAGTGATGTTGACAAAGGAATTAAATACCTTATAGTTAACCATGGCACTATGTTCATTTGCAAAAACATTTCCCTCCTTGGCATAATTCCAATGCATTGCTGTGAGAGTACTTGCCTCTGGAATCAATCCAGGCCTGCCTTTATAAGTATTTCTCCTGTTTCCTTTCAGTGATCCTGTTAAGAGTTTGAAAACAAATTTCAGTCCCATATTGAGGAAAACTAAAGAGTTTGGGAGAGGATGGTACTGAGTCCCTAGCCAAATAACGGTAGTTAGTCACTTAAAGGCAAGTTTATCTGGGCGCTTTCTAGAATGGCAGTCTGTTGTGATGTGCCTTAAATGTGTAGTTTGAAATATGGACAATTATGAAAACTGATCACAGTTTTCATCAGTTGATGTAAAAGCTTTTATTTCTTTGTGATTTTGGAAAACATAATTCAATTTTGAAAACCACATGTTCCTCAAATCTACTAGTATATGGAGAAATTCTAATATTTTTATACAGTATTTTTATAAAAATATCTTTACAATCATTTAAAAACATAGTTCTAGATAGCATGTTGATTATCAAAAAGTCCTTTTGAAAATATTTAGCATATCAATTCCATCACAACTACTATGTAAACTAGCCAGTATGTTTAGATAGAAGTGTATAATTTAAAAAAATGAGAGCAGATTTTATTTTACATATACAAATATCTCTTGAAGATTAGTAAAATTGTATTCTGAAACAGCTTGAAATTTTTAGAAGTTTTTTTTACAATTTTATTTCATTTAAAAAGTATTCTCAAATTGTGGAACTTGTTATTATAACTTGAATTTGTATAAGTAATTTGTAGCTTACACTGAAAAATCATGGTCATTTTTCTGATTTAATCCTATCACACTGCTAAGAGGTGGAAAGTATTTTTTTTCTCTCTTTAAATTTAGGAAGAAACTGAGGATTAGGGATATTAATGAATAACAAAACTGGCTGAGAATCCAGGGTCCTATTTATCAGTTCAAGTGTTTTATTTCCCTACTACAGCACAATGCTTCCTAAAATTTATACTGAACTTCAGCCAGTGGATTTTAGTTACTGAAGAAGTAATGAAATTTTATTCTAGGTAGGGTGACCATAAACCTAGTTTTCTGGAAATAATTGTTTTACTTTTTACAGTGTGTCTTTTTGCTTTTAAAAATGTTCTGATTTGGGTGATAAAATATATGGTCAACCTAATTGTAAAAAATCCAAGGATGTGATGTAGTTTACGTGCACATACATTGGAACATAGAGATGTGAGCTACTTGCATTATTTATATTGCTTAATTTTAATTTCCTGAATTAAAATGAAGATTTAATAATTTTTGATGATTTCATATAAAGGAGAATAATCATAGGTTTTCTAGTTTTTATTATAAAGGAATTCCCTAATAGTTGCTTCTTAATATTTTCTATATACCATTATTTTACTAACATATAACTTACGGACATAGAACAAATGTTATATGTTACTTGAAGAATTAAAACATTCATTAATTAAAACACTCATTCAATTTAATGGCATTAATAATAGTTGAAATCTGGGTGTTGATTTTGAAAACTGTGTTTTTCCACAGAAAAGTAGCAATTTGTACCATTACTTTGACATCTACATTTGACAGTAACAAATATATCTTTATGATATATAGCATTATAGTATATAAAAAGAAATATAAGGTACACTACAGAGTTAATAGCTCCGATTCTGGAGTCATAGCTTTTAAATTCTGGCTCAACATCATACCAGGTTCAAAAACTAGGACAATCTTCTAAGCCTTAGTTTCCTTAAGTATAAAATGGTGCTAATAAAAATAGTACCTGCTTCCATAGAATTCTTGTCAGAAGTGAATGAAATAATGCGTGTAGAAACCCTGTCTGGGACATAGCAAATAATCAATGAATGCTTGCTGTTGTCTCATTATTAAAAATGCAACAGGAGTTGTCTACGTAAAGAAATTATATGGAACTGGGTAAATGAACATGCTTCTAAAGACACATGATAGTTAAATATCCTTTAGGTCAGTAATCTCATCCCTGGTCATTTGCTGAGGAAGATATATCAATGGAAGAAAATAACTTTTTATATAAACTTTCTTCCCACCAGCCTTGTTTATAATTTGAAATATTAAAATAATCTGTCCAAAGTTAAGTGCATCCTCTTGATTGAAATTAAAGTATCAGCAGTGTGATGTAGGAATTTTATGTGTCTCCAAAATATGGGTTTTTAAATTAAGTTAACATCTGTATAAAATCGCTCAGGCAATAGAACAGCAGTAAATCTTTTAAATGATTTAAAAGAGGAGAGATTCACCAAAAGGCATTTAGTAAATGCAGGTCATAGATTTTGTTGGTTTTTAAATTATAAAAAGATGGGAAGAGCTGTTTTAAGTGTTTCATTTTATTAATTCATTTAGTCTTATAAGAGAGGCATTCCTAACTCAATCTGGTGGGTAGGCACTTTTATTACCTAGTTTAAAGGAGAAAAACATATTTAGACGTATGTAAAATGTAAAAGTAATACATTCTGTATGTTAAATTAGATTTACATAAATTATACACATTTTTATGTAAGAAAACCAAAGCACAGTGAGGGGTGGGTTAACCACCTAAAATCACTCAGCACATACACTGGCCGACTGCCATTTAATCAAGATAATCTGACTCCAGAATCCCTGCCATAACTAATACAGTGGATCACACCTTTATAGATGAGCATTTATCTATCAGAAAAATTTTTTAAAAAGAAAAGATTTCTTTCAGGATGTCTTAAAAGGTGATACAAATTTTCTTCAATTTATAATAATTTCAAACTACTTGTATCTCTGTCTTTCCCAAACATTCTAAATATTTCATCTGCTTTGCCATTTTCGAATCCAGTTCTTCTTTTATGGAACAGTAAGAATGCACTTGGTAAAATGTGACAGAGACATTGTTACAGTATTACTCAGAAAGCTTTAGGTTTCTGATAACCAATGAAAATTCCCCATTTTTTACAGTGGCATTTTATTCTTTTCTAACTTTCAGTCACATAATTTATCATCCTTGAGAGCCCTGTTCCATCTCCTTGATACTGGTCTCTTGTTCTACCTGAAGACATCTGTAGATGTTTTTATGACGCCCTATCACTTAACATTTGGTCCCCAATGAACAGAAATGCAAATAAACCATCATGACCTCTCACAATTACCTATTGTATCTTAATCTCACATATCCCCGGCTTCTTCAGTGACCTCTCTTCCAAATTCTGATGTTAGACACTAGCTGTACTTCCCCTGGTTTTTACCTTGCCTTTTTTCTACCCCACAATGCCACCTGCCCTATATCAGCCTGTTGAAATTATGCCTTTTCTTACAATTTCAAATTAAATGACATTTATACCTTGTTAGATGATCCCACTTTGTGAATCCCTGCAAGTGCTTTGCCCTTTCCCTCTGGAGATCATCATATATGGTCTGATTTTTATCATTGCAATTTCTTTTTACAAATTCTAAAATTTCTTAACAACCAAAACCTACTTATAGCATGCTACCTATATTTCACAGTAGCTGGCATAGTTCCTTGCACCACCCAAATCTTCCAGTAAATGTTTATCAGATTTCTTAAAGACTTTGAGAAATTTGGTAAATATACTAACTACTCCAAAGGCAAATATATTCTATTTCATTTTGCTCACAGCACATAGCAAGTTGACATGCAGGAATAAGCAAACATGAACAGGAGTCTGCTCCAGACATGAGGAATTTATTTCTATGAGGATGGTGTAACTACTTATATGTATTCATTGTCATATTGCTATTTTCTATTTGTCCATTGTCTTTATGTTTTTCTTTTTAACTTCTCCGTCTCCCTCTTTTAATGAAAGGAAAGCCATTTCTCCCTTTTTACTAACATACTATGTATGTCTTGAGAAAAGAGCCTGATAGATTTTCCAAAATTAGATCTTGAAGTTTATCTTACATGGCAAAGTGGCATTTAAGATTATATTGGTTTTCTTCCAAATTATATATTGTAAATATTATCTTGATTTGCAAAAGAAATGAAAAATAATACAAAGAAACAAAACACAAGAAGTCAATTCCTAAACTAACATTTCACTCTATATATTGGAAGTTAACATACATTCAGTTTCATGTACAAATGTATTTCTGCTATTTGAGTTATAACTATATTGTATTATAATTTTTATGGTCTTCTTAAAATTATTAATTTTCAGAACCTTGTAGTACTTTTTTTAAAGGCTTTTTGAATAGATAATTTGCAAGATCTGGAACAAGTGCCATCCATGTGTGCTCCAGTCCCAAAATATTGCTTTTCCCAGGAGCAACTACTGATAATCAGTTTCTTCTATCCTTTGCAGAGATTTTTGTTCATAACTTCTTAAAAAATATGGAGGAGGATCATTGTGATACTTAATAAGAATCATAGTACAATTTCCTTATAGAACACTGTAGACTTCATTTAAAATTATACTGTTCTTACTCATCTCTAGTCATCTTTGTATGTACGCACAGTTCATTGAAATGATAACTATTCAAAAAATAAAGAAGGACAGAAAGAAAGAAGATATGATGAAAGTGAGGAAAATTAATCAGAGGAAAGAAATATGAAATTAATATATGCAATTTAACTTCATATGATTTAGAAACTCAGAATATGATATCAGATGATTTCTAATTATCCTATCTTTATATACCCCTTTATATTTCTAGTGGAAGTTTAATTGGCATCAGTTTCTAGAAGCTATTGTTAAAATTTAAATCATTGATACCTTAAAATGTTGCAATTAGTTTGATTTTTTTTATTGAAACTTGAGTTGTTTTCTATAATTATCACTAATCTACAATAGATTTTATTCATAATAATATTATGTATAATATAGTTATTTTGTGCAAATAATGCTATTATTTTAATGTGATAAATTTAACACAGCCATATATTTACTATTTTTCTCTATGAGCATAAAAATCTGATGCAGGAGTCAGAGAGGAAAACTTCAGACAATCCTTTTATCCAAATTTTCCTCAGAGTTAGTTTATCTCATCCTATGCAAAATATCACACAAATTCAGTTTTATGAAAGCATGTCTTCACTAGGATAGTCACATAGTACTATTACTTGTTAATTCATATAGTAATAATATGTGGGAAGTAGAAGAGTACATTCACATGTAATATGAGGATTGGCAACAAATCCAGTAACAAAAACAGTTCACCCTTAAGTTTAGATCAGATTAATGAGATAAAGTCGTTAGTTTTTGTTTTCTGCCTATAATATCAACCTCATTAAAAGTTTAGAATCTGTGTGTTTTTGTTTAGTTGCCAAGGTGTGTCCAGCTCTTTTGCAACCCTCTCTCTCAATGGGATTTCCAAGGCAAGAACACTGGAGTGGGTTGCCATTTCCTTCTTCACAGATCTTCCTGACCCTGGGATCGAACTCACAGCTCCTGCATTGTCAGGCAGATTCTTTACCGCTGAGCCAACAGAGAAGTTCAAATCTGTGTGTACACATGATATATATTAATCTGTAATAATAGCATTTCACAGGAACCCAGAATAATACATCAATTGAAATAAGTTTACATTATTTTTAATTTTTGTGGTCTTCTTAAGAAGTAAAGAAGGTTTATTATTTAGTGTTCTTTGTTTAGCTTAGGGTCAATCAGTAACATAGAAAACAGGGGAAATACTTTTGGGGGCATAACAGTTTGAAAAATTTTAATAGTTCCATTTTATGTATTTTGATTTTTAAATTTAGTTCATTCACTTATTTACTGTTGATAATTATATTATCTCTTGCTTCCAATATATTGGAAAATTAAGAGGTTTGGAAAGGACATGTCGCTGTGGTTTATGTTTTGTTTCATGTGTCATCTAGTTAACATCTCATTTAACCTCTTAACTCTGCTGGTGTCAGCCTCGGATTTGCATTGAAGCTATTAGCGCTGAAATAGCCTTTCAAAGAAAACCTAGATCCAAGGAAGGGTATTAACATTGCAATGCTTTTATTAATAAAATACAATATTGATCACATAATTTACATATCTTATCTTTGTGACTTATCAGAGTTGCTTAACAATTTGTCATGTTAATATTACCTGTTATACTTTTTAAGAAGATCATTCTTTTAAAAGAGAAATTAAGGGTGGGAGTGTAAAGATGCGAATATATCTAAAAATCACTAGATATAATAAAAGTTTTCTTCTGAGAAAAATAAATGGATTATTAATTCACTATATTAATCTGTGTTTTCCAATGATACATATATGTTCCAGTGATATATATAAATATATATATGTTCATTTTAATAATAGTTTATTTTAGCTAAACAGTTCCCATATAGACAAGGACACTTAATGGTATTAACTTACCTAAATGATAGTAATTACTGATGTTAATTTACACTAGTAGATGATCTAAATAAACTTAATTGATTTCAAAAATGTTTCTTTATATCTTCTGTTTTTAAAAGGTGAAATAAAGTATATTACATAGTGTTCTTATTTTAGTTGACATTTTGCTATAAAGTAGTTTAACCTTGAAAAGAAATGTGAGATATGTATCTTACCCACTCAAATGTATAAATTCATTATAGCACAAATGTTCTGTGGACATTCTTGTACTCCTTGAGGGTATAATCTCCTCCAAGACAATTAGAATCACAAATTCTTGAAGGTTGAGCATACCTTAAAGATTTATCAAAGATAAATTGAAGGGTTTTTTTTTTGAGAGGATTATAATAAATGGGACAACTAAAAACCTCATTTTAGTTATAACAGTTTATTTATGACAGGTCTCAAGGTAAAATCAGAACTTACTGTTTCCAGTCTTCTTTCCACTTCAGTATCACAAACACACAATACATGTATACATATACACACATATGCAGAAACATTGCCCACCTTGCCCCCTACCAAGAAGAAAAC
This sequence comes from Aepyceros melampus, assembly GCA_006408695.1. NCBI lineage: Eukaryota > Metazoa > Chordata > Mammalia > Artiodactyla > Bovidae > Aepyceros > Aepyceros melampus. Next base: position 377,969 of record SJXQ01007784.1, read on the forward strand.
ATGCAAGTGAACATAATGGAACAAAAAAATAAGATTATTGTTCTCTTTGACCCATTTTTAGATTTCTGAATTGCTGTGCACTAATCTCTTAATTTATAGGTACTGAATAGTTAAGATTCTTTTCTCTGTGGAAATCTCAGGTGACAGTTACAAAGAGGCTGAATACTCATATAGGATATTCTTGGATTACTGCATATTTTACAAAAGAAAAAACTAAAGTAAAGCTACCTCAGTAATGTCTTTAAATTTTGCTTCACAAAGCAAACAATTTATAAACAAATTTTTGCTTCTTTATTTTCATATAGATTGTATTTCCTCTACTATGAGTGAAAGTAAATTTCACTTTTCTTTTTTAACTTACTTAATTCATGTAGTATTTTACCAGATCCTAAGAAGGAGGATTTTTGCAGTTAATGTGTTTCAGATATTGTGACTGTTGTGGGTAAATATGTTTTAAAATGAGAACAGCAAACACCTCTTACATTACCAGAAATCTAGAATTTGGAATGCAGCAGAAACTCTGCTATATAACTTTGTGGTTTCTGTCTAGATTTCCCTCTGAGAAACCTATAGACTTTAGCAGCTTTAGACTGTCCCCTGTCTTTTCAAGGACAGGGGACAGTCAGGCTTCATGAAAATCTATTTCTCAAACTGACCTCTGAAATTAGCACATGCGAACCTTAGACATTCGGCTTGTGATCTGAAGCTAGGAAAACATGTGGCTCCAGGTTTAGTATACAGAGACAGTATTTTAGTTTGCAAAGAAAACCTGACAGGAAAATTTTAAATTTGCTTTTTCGACCGTGTTTCTTGCTGTGTCTAATGTTTATTCTGCACAAACATTATGTACTTGAGCACTGTGTTTTCGAGGCAGAACATAATGGTTTGTTCATTTTACCCCTTTGTAAATCTTTCCCATAAGAAGACATTGCTACTTCAAATTCAGAGAGCTCTCCACTGATTTTCAAGATTGTTCACCAGGTCATCACTGTATGTGTAGTCACTCTTCTTTCTAATATTCTTTAGTCATCATTCAAGGTTGCAAAGTGAATGTTCTTTCCTATTCCAGCTCCTTCTGATTTCCCTTTTATTTTCCCCGCATCTTTTCCTATAATGGCATAGACTTTGAAAATAGCTTTTCATTTACTATTGAGAAAGTCCTACACTCTCCCTGGGTTTAAAACTTTTTAGAAGGTAGTGAAAGTATATCTTCCTTCCCTCCTCTGTGTTTTTATTGATGCGATATAATATAGCTTGAAACATTTTGCCCTTTTACCTTTCTAACATGACAGTGATTCTATATATTATAATTCAGCATTATTCATATTAGTAGTCAGTAAATTAAAAAATTTAGACCTTATTAATAACTATTGGTCATTTTCATCACAAAGTTTTGGTCTCATGATATCTTTCTGTTTTGAGCTATTATCCATTCTTTCACATTTCTGGTTGAATTCTTAAGTAGGTGTAACAGAAAATCTAGTTTTTATCTCTTCCATCATTGATAATGTTAATTCTTTGCAAACATTTATAAAATTAAGCTTTTACTATTGATCAGAGAAAGAAGTTTTATAATGGAAGGGTAAAGTGGTAAATTAAAAGTCAAAACCACAAATCACAGTATGTGGCATAATTTGTATTCTAACTCTGGTTTTTTTTTGAGCTAAGAAAATAAACCACACTTCGAATCAATGTTGAAGGTTATTGTCCCTTTTGTAACATTTAGACTGTATCTAACTCTAGAATTACCACTGTCAGTACCACAAAGGAACAGTCGAGATGTGTAAATGAATGCCTAATGAGTTAAAAGTTCTCAACTCTGATATTTTTAAAAAGTTGTAACAGTGACTGTTATGTTACGCTTGAATCTGAGAAAGAGAGATGGGACTCTAAGTGTGTAGTAATAATCTAAATAGTTTTCCTGCCAGGAAGGCAGATTAAGGGTACATAACAGAAGAGGTGCGAGATTGGGATACTGACACAACTTCTGATCGTTAGTTTTTTAAGGATCTTCTGTCTTATATACGCTATTACAGAGACAACAAACTACATGATAGTTCTGTAAAAGACAGCATACACATTCAGGAGGCTGCGAATACAGCTCACTTAAGCTCATATGATACAAGCTAAGACAGGGTTGATGTCTTGAAAAGCAAAACACTACTGTATACCAGAGACCACATTAAGCACATATTTTATTGCAGCTACTTTTTAAAAACCATTTCCTAATACATGATTGAAAAAAAAACAAAAGCAAACAAATGCAAAAACCAAGTCTGCTTTTGCATATTGGCTAATCTACACTGAAAATAATATACATTTTATTCATGTAAACCTAAAGGGCATGGTTATTTATTATTCATTAATGTCAACAGATAACTGACTGTCACTTGCTGTCAGAGTGGAATCTGATAGAATGCCGACATTGACTGATAGACATGACCCTGAGAATCTGTGTGGACAGACTTTTTAGATCAGTTCAACATAAAACCCAGATTGGATATGAGGCATCTTTTTGGTTGTGTGTTTTGTTTTTTTTTAAAGTGTATCCAGAATTCATTTGATTTTCAAGACTAGTTCTAGATTTTTAGCACCACAATTATAAAATAGGACTACTAACTGATTTGATTTTAAAAATAATTCAGACTGCTGGTGCTTCTTCTGCTCACGTTTTGGAGCAAGAATTTTAATTTTGTTCATGCTATCTTATAGAAAGAAAAATCAATAAAATAAATTTTAAAAATTGATAACTGTTTTGCATATGCATACCTGAAATAATTGAAATTCTTTAGGGAGATACTATTTATTTAAGAGAGTAAAAATTAAAGTTATTGAGGTACCATATATAAAATAAAAGAGAACTGTGCTCTTAAATTTCTTCTTGAATACCTATCAGCACTGTATATTTTAAATGAACTCTTCTCCCTAATAAGTACACTTACTTTAGAGATAGTTGTTAATATATTTAGAACAAAATGTTTAGCTCCAAAGATTTTAAGTGATGATTGTTTTTAATCATAATTTATTTTCTCAACTTGAGTGAAAGCACCAGCACTAAAAATAATATGCAGAATTAATGGTTTTTATTTCAAACTACGGGAACATCATCATATTGTATTTTGTCTGCAACTTAATAAAAGGGTTAATAAGTTAAAATTGGGACATCCTTATCTTTATTTTTGTGAAATTTATTTTTAGTTTTAGCTCTTTTTTTTAGTGCTGAGATTGATATATTGTATATATATATTTACTAGCTAACTCTGCAATTCCAGATATGCAAATATATTAAATAATATTTTGCATGGAATAAATAATGTTGATAGTTATGTATAATAATATTTTGGAGTCTCTGAGTTATAAATACATAATCAAAATAGTTATTTTTTGTAAAATGTGTTGCATGTAAATCTCTTTGTAAGAACTTGTCATCATTTTATCATGTGTGTTTTGAACATTTGAATTTGAATTTAGATAATTTCTATCAAATTATTCAAATATCAATAACAAATCTCCAACATATTAAAATAACTCACAGTCAAGATCTCATAGAAACATGTAATTTATTATATCGTATAGCATCTTTGTTAGACTTTAAATATTTTTATGTATTTTTTAGTCAGAGAAGGCCATATTTCACAGTGTCAACCACTGGTAGAGGTCACAATAGAGTTCTGAAAATTATGTAGAATATTTTCAGGTACATTTGTTCTAAAATATGGTTGTCAAAACTGCTTATATAAAATGGCTGGGAACCCTTTTTTTCCCTACTGACTGAATAGTTCTGTGTAACATATATTACATACTAGTTAGTCATCAAAATGACAAAAGATTTTGATTTTCCATTTAGATATATACTAAGATTATCTAAGGGTTAATTTCTACAGACAAATGCCATATCGGTTTCGTTAAAATTACTTTGGGAAATGGAGTAAGTAGTTCAGCGCTCTCTGTGCTGACATGATGTTTGCCTGTCCGATTGCATCCTTTCCAATAGACAGCAGAGATGGAATTACAAAAAAAGACATCTGTGCCAAGGTTTAGCTAGCCAAAAAGGGCAAGCTCTTGTGTTTAAAAGGTAGAGAATCCAATCGATGAAAACGTCTGGACCTGTTAGCACCAATAAAGCTGAAGGCCACTGGGAAGCTCAGAGAGGGTCTTTTGTTGTAGAGCTAGAAAGAGACCCAAACTATGACAGTTTAGGGAGAAGGGTCAGCAAGGAAGATCATCCATCTTCTGCAGTGGCAGCTCTCTGTCAGATTCTAACCCTGTTCTGTACAGGAACTAAGCCTCTACTGTTGACACCAACCAATTCTCAGCCAAGTGTAAATGAAGCTAATATTCACTGACCTTATGCATAGCAAATGAAGCTCTGTGTGTCACTTAAGAAATAATGTTATCTGACACTTCAAAAAATGAGTGATGGACAATGTGTATATGTGTTTTTGCGTGTGTGTATGCCTGTCTGTTTTTGTGGATCAAGTCAGCAGATACATATTCCTTAAGCACTCTGTATTTTTAATTGATTTTCACAATAGCCACAGATTTACCATATTGACACTGATTTACCTTTTGTTTTATTTTCACCTTCATGTCATGAAATTTTCCATGCTGTGTAAAATTCACTGTGTTGCAGAACAAAGTCTCATTTGGCTTCCTTTAGATCTGATACAGTACCTAGTCACAGAAAGAGAAGACTCAGTTTCGCTCATAAAAAATTTTCAAAGAGAATTGAGTTACTAGTTCACATCCAAAACATGATAAATTAGAATATATGTCTTTGTGATTATGAAAAATGTATTGGTCTCATTATAGTGTAGCAAGACACAATTTGACTGTTTTGTTTATCATTTTAAAGCATTGTCTAAAACCTCTTTTGAGTTCGTAATGCCTGTTATAATAGTCTTTCTTAGTCTCTAAATCAAGATTTTCATATATTATGCTTACTATGGATATATATTAAATTGCATTTTGTAAATTTTTCATTCTCCAAGGTTTTTCATGGTACTTAAAAAAATGCTCACAAAAGTGAGTGTTAAAATGTACCAGTGGTCATAAATATCCTTTACATCATCAATACTATGTAGCCAGTGTGCTTTGTAAGTAAAATAGTACCACTAAAAAAAAAAAAAAAAAAATTGAAAAAATAGCCATGCTAAATATAAAGAAAAAATTCTAAAGAATGTGAGGAATGCAAAGATTTAAGGGAAAGATGAGTTAAAGCATGGGGTTGAATTTTCAGAGTTCCATGGAAGGTGATTTATCTGACATGGTGGATTTCATGAGACTCACCAGGACAGATCTGCATCTAATTGACATCAATCATTTTTTAACTGAAAACAAACAGTTGTAAAATATTTGGGATCTGTGTATTGATTTTTGTTCACCTCATCAGTCTTGTTTATTTGTACTTATTAAATGAATGAACATGTCTTTTCCTACCAAACTTAGAAAGACAGCATCTGATCTGTAAGATATTTTTTTCTTCTTTTTTGACAAGTAACTAAAATCAGATGAGATCAAACACAAAGTTTTCTCCTGGCATTGTTCCTGAATCTAATCACATAAAGACACTAAACATGTGTTTAGTCAATTCTTATTTCTTTTCCCTCACATTTCTGTGAATCTAAGCACCCTTCTAAGAAACATGATGCTTAAAAACCAGAGAGAAGTTATCCATGTTAATAGTAACTTCACTGAATAAGGACAACTCTTTGTCTGTCATCAGCTGTTTATCTTCTATGGGATTTAACAATGATGTCCATATAAAACACAAGTATTATTGTTGCAGCTCGATTATGAATTATATGTGATAGGCTCTGCATATACGGTTAGTAAATTAGGTCAGTGAATAAATTATTTTCAAAGCAGTGCTCTGACAATAGCTTCATAAGTTTTGCTGTTAGTGATGTTAGGGGCTGGGAAGGTGAGTTAGGGGTTAGAGTTAGGGTTAGGGAAAGGGAGTGGACTAAATTGGCTGATTTTCATATATTTTGAATTGCATTTGTTTGTACAAAGGGTCTTTAAGATAAATACATGCACATTTACTCCAGAATTGACAGGAGCCTACTATTCTGGATATAAATTTGTTCATAGCAATCGAGAGAAATTTGTGAAAAGCTCTCTGCAGTACAGATATAATTTTGCTTAGATTTTTTACATTATTTTGTCATAGATTTTGTTGATTTCTTCAGAAATGTCTTTTGAAGAGTTTTCATAATAGAAGGAAATAAGGGCAAACTTACTAAAAGGAAGTATATTTTGCTTCATGGATTCACGAGTTAATGGATTTAGCCAGGTGTTTGAATCTACATTGAAAAGACCAATTTTACTTTATGATTTGCAGAAGTCAGATTAGATTAGTAACACTGAAGTTTAGAAACCAAAGTGTCATTTTGTGCTACAAAGTAAGTCTCAGCTCTTTTGCCCTGGGAGTTTACCAAGTTCCACTCAGTTCCATCCTGCTGGCTCAGTAGAGATTTTTTAACATGTGGGTCAGTGTATTGTGGTATCATAAAGACTTCTGATAACTTTCCAAAATGATACCTTGTTGAATCATGTGAACTCGTGGTGGTATCATATCATAGGACTGCTAGGCTTCTCACAGCCATTGTTTGAATTGGAAACTTGGAGACATTGAAAGTACCTAAACATCTTTCATATACTAATTTAACAGTCACTGATGGAGCTATATCATTCAGCATTATACTATGTAGCAAATTCACATATTACAATACTGATTTATATTTCAGATTTTTAGGATCCAAAGAATGCCTGAAATAATTGTGATTCCTGGTTTCTGGTCAGAAAGCTGTAATAGCTGACTGTTGTGGTTTGAGAAAAGATGCCATAGAGGGTTATTTAAAATGGCTAAATAAATCATGCTACCTTAGTATGAATTATAATTTGCTAGAGCAGATCTTAAGATGAGTTTCAAAGATCTTTGCATTCAATCAAACTGTAGAATCAAAGCAACCTTTTCCAGAGTTGCTTATAGTATTGTCATATATTAGTATTAAGTGAAATGAGATATTTTGTCCAACTAATACTGGTTTCATGATTTTCTCTAAAGGAAGGATTGCCATAATTCATTTAATAAGTATTTTTACTTAAACTAATTCCCAAGAAAATTTTTGTTTCTATTTATTTTCAAAGAAACATTGAAACATATTTCAAGTAAATTAGTTCTTAATTTTACATTTTATGCTTTAAGACTTTACCTGGGAAATATGTGTATACAGAGAGAGACATTATTGTTTTAAAAATAATAAATGGTGCTGTATTGTGTAAAAGACAGGCTTGACATGCTTATTTTAAAATGTGAACGAAATTGGTCTAGATTCAAAACCCCCTCTCTTCCGAGGTCAGTCTTTTCTATGGTATTGATTTTATATGCTGTGTTAAGATATCTTAATCATTACTTTTTTATCTCAAGGAACAATTTATGGAGTAATCAGGTAAATGGATAGTATTCAGTTTCAAATACTATTTGTTTATTTTTTCTATTCAAAAAGTGAAAGAAAAGATGGGACTGGTGATTTGTAGTATAATAGGTTGGAGACTCATCAGGTGAATAGTGACGTCTCTAACTTAGAGCTATGGAAGTTGTTTTTTCCTTTGTGTCAATCTGGAGGGAAAAATAAACCAGCAGTTCCAATACCTGGTCTGACATTTCCCATCTTTTCTTGTGGAGGCAGCCGGGCAAAAGCACACAGGGTGACTGAAAAGGTAACTATCCCTTTGAGGGCATGGTTGATTTTACTTCTGATTCTTACGGTGCTGTAGGGGTCAAGAATTTCTCGAGAAGCTTGACCTATGTTTGCTGTCAGGAAAAGTGGGTGATTTTCACTCTCTATACCTGCAAGTCTCTGAAGTTATGTGTAGATTGGAGTTTCTTCTGCACTGCTTTGTCAGCATAGCTGTGGCTTTTTTTGACAGTTGTAAAAGAATCCTGAGATGGAAGGAGCTGAGTGTAAAAATTGCTTTCTTTTGTAGAGCAGGAAACTCCTAACTAATTTATGAAATTTAGATTGAACCATATACCTTTAACAAAATTTTAGAGTATGCCATTTTATGGTTAAAAAAATTCTGTTTAATTCTGACTGATATGCTCCAAAGTACAAATATTATAATGAGTTGAAATCCAACTACAATTTAGTTCTTAGGTTTTTTTTTTTTTGTTTTAGATTTTCTGTCTCCTAAACCATGAAGAGTTTAACTTTTATTCTGTTTTTAGGTAGCTGAATGTTGAATGAATGAGCAGTAGGTTAAAAAATAGATTGTTTTATTCTGTTGTCCTTATCTTTCAGCTAGTTAACTAAATAACCATCTTCTTCCTCCACTTCTCCCATCCTGCTTTCCCCTTTCCTTCTGTTATTTATTCATAATCATTAATATACTATAAGTAGTTTATAATGACATAAATATATTCATAAATGTACAGATAGATTTCCCAGCTCAATAGGCCTTGCAGTAAATCCTCTTATGTACATCTTTTCCTTTGTGACTGAGAAATTATTACTTGAGTTTTTCCCTAGTCATACTATTTCCCTATTCATATTACTTCCTTTAGGCCCTCCTTCTGACCTTTTCTATACAAGACATGAATGTTAACATAGATGATCAAGGTGCTATAATTTTATCTCAGCAACACAATATAATTATGTTGCACTATCTAAGTAGTCTAGAATGTTTTCTGATCTTCTTTTCCTCCATTATCAGTTTTCTGTTTCTGTTTATTTCTCGGACAATGATGTCATATTGGGAGTTTATCGAGTGACGATAACACTGAAGATTTCATTCACATTTTTATACCTGTAATGACCTTTCTTGCTCTCAAAGTAGAGTTGCTTATTTCTTCATCTGTTTAAACCCATAAAGGGCTAGTGTGAAGCATAAAATTCCAGAGGGGTTGATTTCATTAGAATATAGCCATGTGGTACTAGTGGTAAAGAGCCTGCCTACCAATGCAGGAGACACAGACTTGATCCCTGGGTGGGGAAGATCCCCTGGAGGGGTGCATGGCAACCCACTGGAGTAGTCTGCGTGGAGAATCCCCATGGACAGAGGAGACTGGTGGGCTACAGTGCACAGGGTCGGAAAGAGTCAGACACAACTGAGCATGCACACGTGCACAGGCTGCAAGGACTAGTAGACTGTATTTAAATATGTATTGACAATTTAGATTATTGCTGCAATTTAATGCATTTTTATTGAGGGAAAATTATGAAACTGACAGGAATATAATGAAAAGGGGAATTAAGGATTCTTCAGTGCTGCATGGAGAGTAGAAGATCAAACAAAACAAAAATATTGGCCTTAACAGGAATTCACTGGGAAAAGGACTGCTGGAGAAAAATGTTTGGAATATAAAACCAATTCAATTGAGTTCAATAAATATTTCTTGGCTGCTTTTCACTTATAGATAACTATGATAAGCTTACAGAAATAAACTTACATGAGTTTATAGATTACCAAAAACTCAATATTCACCAGATGGTAGAGTAAAAGGACGTGTGCTCATCTTCTCCTGTGAGAACTCCAAAATTGCAACTAACCTCTGAAAAGCATTAACCAGAGAATGTTGGATTCCACCAAAAAGATACCCCACATCCAAGGGCAAGGAAAAAACTCCAACAAGATGGTAGGAGGGAAAAATCACTTTTAGAATCAAACCCTATACCCGCCAGAGATGCTCAGAGGGCTCAGAGATGCACAAAATCTTGTGTGCACCAGGACCCCACAAGAGACTGAGCAAGACCTGCCTTTAGTGTTTGAGTGTCTTTTGTGGAGGTGTGGGTCACCTATGGCCTGCCATGGGGGACAGGGGCTCTGGGTGCAGCCGACCTCGGAAGCATGGCATATGAGCCCTACCATAGAGCCACCGACCAAACAACCCACAAATTGGAGAACAATTATACAAAAGAAGTGCTTGCACTGTTGTGAAAGTTCTAGGGCCCACAACAGATTTCCTAACCCAGGGATTTGTCAAAGGGACTGAGAATCTCCCAGGGAATTTGAAGGCTGGTGGGTTTTGATTATAGAACTTCCACAGGACTGGGGAACAGACACCTGGAGGGTGCAAGCAAAACTTTGTGCACACGAGGACCCAGAAGAACCACAAAAGCCTGAGCCAGACTTGCTTGTGAGTGTCCAGGAGTCTCTAGCAGAGGCGTGGGTGGACAGTGGCCAGCCATGGAGTCAGGGGCACTGAATGCAACAGTGCTGGCATAAGTCCTTCTGAAGGAGATTGCAATTACCACCATTAGCCCTACCACAGTTTGGCTTCAGGCCAAACTACAGGGAGGGAACACAGCCCCAGCCATCAACAGAAAATTGGAGTAAAGATTTACTGAGCATGGTTGTCTGAGGAGGCCTTACAAGTAACTGAGAAAAGAAGAGAAGCTAAAGGCAAAGAAGAAGAGGAAATATACACCCATTTGAATTCAGAGTTCCAAAGAATAGCAAGGAGAGATAAGAAAGTCTTCCTCAGTGATCAATGAAAACAAATAGAGGAAAACAATTGAATGGGAAAGACAGTGATCTCTTCTAGAAAATTAGGAAGAGAACATTTCTTGCAAACATGGGCAAAATAAAGAACAGAAATGGTATGGACCTAACAGAAACAAGATAGTAAGAAGAGATGGCAAGAATATGCAGAAGAACTGTACAAAAAAAGATCTTCATGACCCAAATAACCATGATGGTGTGATCACTCACCCAGAGCCAGACTTCCCAGAGTGTGAAGACAAGTGGACCTTAGGAAGCATCACTACAAAGTTAGTGTAGGTGATGGAATTTCAGCTTAATTATTTCAAATCCTGAAAGATGATGCTGCAAAAGTGCTGCACTCAATATGCCAACAAATTTGGAATTCAGCAATGACTACAGGACTGGAAACGGTCAGTTTTCATTCCAATCCCAAAGAAAGGCAATGTCAAGCAGTGCTCAAACTACTACACAATTGCACTCATCTCACATGCTAGCAAAGTAATGCTCAAAATTCTCTAAGACAGGCTTTAATAGTACGTGAACCATGAACTTCCAGATGTTCAAGCTGCTTTTAGAAAAGGCAGAGGAACCAGAGTCAAAGTGCCAACATCCGTTGGATCATCAAAAAAGCAAGAGAATACCAGAAAAACATCTACTTCTGCTTTATTGATTATGCCAAAGCCTTTGATTGTGTGGATCACAGCAAACTGTGGAAAATTCATGAAAATAAGGGAATACCAGACTGCATTATCTGCCTCCTGAGAAATCTTAAGCAAGTCAAAAAACAACAGTTTGAACCGGACATAGAACAGACTAGTTCCAAATTGGGAAAGGAGTTCGTCAAGGCTGTATATTGTCACCCTGTTTATTTAACTTATATGCAGAGTACATCATGAGAAATGCCAGGCTGGATGAAGCACAAGCTGGAATTCAGACTGCCGGGAGAAATATCAATAACCTCAGGTATGCAGATGACACCACCCTTATGGCAGAAAGTGAAGAAGAACTAAAGAGCCACTTAATGAAAGTAAAAGAGGAGAGTAAGAAAGCTGGCTTAAAACTCAACATTCATAAAATGAAGATCACGGCATTTGGTGTCATCACTTCATGGCAATTCGATGGGAAAACAATGGAAACAGTGAAGGATTATTATTTTGGGCTCCAAAATCCCTGCAGATAGTGACTGCAGCCATGAAATTAAAAGATACTTGCTCCTTGGAAGAAAAGTTATGACCAACATTAGACAACATATTAAAAAGCAAAGACATTACTTTGCTGAAAAAGATCCATCTAGTCAAAGTTATGGTTTTTCCAGTAGTCATGTATGGATGTGAGAGTTGGACTATAAAGAAAGCTGAATGCAGAAGAATTGATGCTTTTGAACTGTGGTGTTGGAAAAAACTCTTGAGAGTCTCTTGGATTTCAAGTAGATCCAACCAGTCACTCTTACAGGAAATCAATCCTGAATGTTCTTTGGAAAGACTAATGCTGAAGCTGAAACTCCAATACTTTGACCACCTGATGTGAAGAACTAACTCCTTGGAAGAGACCCTGATGCTGGGAAAGATTGATGGCAGGAAGAGAAGGGGACAACAGAGGACGAGATGGTTGAATGGCTCATCGACTTGATAGACATGAGTTTGATCATGCTCTGGGAGTTGATGACAGACAGGGAAGCCTGGTGTGCTATAGTCCATGGGATCACAAAGAGTGGGACAGGACTGAGCAACTGAACTGTACTGAGCATGGCCCCGCCCCTATAGCCAGTCCCTCCCATCAGGAAGATTCCATAAGCTTCTAATCCTTATCCATCAGAGGGCAGACAGACTGGAAACCACAATTATAGAAAACTAGCCAAACTGATCACTTTGGTATCATCCTTGTCTAACTCCATGAAGCTATAAGCCATGCTGTGTATGGCCACCCAAGATGGATGGGTAATGATGGAAAGTTCTGAAAAAATGTAGTCCGCTCGAGATAGGAATGGCAAATCACTTCAGTATTCTTGCCTTGAAAACAGCATGAACAGTATTAAAAGGCAAAGAGATACGACATTGAAAGATGAACTCCCTAGGTTAGTAGGTGCTCAATATGCTACTAGAGAAGAGTGGAGAAATAGCTCCAGAAAGAATGAAGAGTCAGGGCCAAAAAGAAAACTATCAGTTGTGTATGTGACTGGTGATGAAAGTAAGGTCCAATGCTGTAAAAAAACAATATTGCTTAGGAACCTGGAATGTTAGGTCCATGAATCAAGGTAAATTCGAAATGGTTAAACAGGAGATGGCAAGAATGACCATCAACATTTTGGAATCAGTGAACTAGAATGGACTGGAATGGGCGAATTTTGTTCAGATGACCGTTTTATACACACACACACACACACACATATACACACACACTACACTACTGTGGGCAAGAATCCCTTGGAAGAAATGGAGTAGCCCCCATGGTTAACAAAAGATTCCAAAATGCAGTACTTGAATGCAATCTGCAAATATTTTGAGATCAGAGAAATCATAGAATGATCTCTGTTTGTTTTCAAGACAAGCCATTCAGTATTACAGTAATAAAAGTCTATGCCCCAACCACTAATGCCGAATAAGCTGAATTTGTATGGTTCTATGATGACCTACCGGAGGGGCAATGGCACCCCACTCCAGTACTCTTGCCTGGAAAATCCCATGGATGGAGGAGCCTGGTAGGCTTCAGTCCATGGGGTCGCGAAGTCGGACCTGACTGAGCGACTTCACTTTCACCTTTTGCTTTCACGCATTGGAGAAGGAAATGGCAACCCACTCCAGTGTTCTTGCCTGGAGAATCTCAGGGACGGCAGAGCCTGGTGGGCTGCTGTCCATGGGGTCGCACAGAGTCGGACACAACTGAAGTGACTTAGCATGATGACCTACAAGACCTTGTAGAACTAACACCAATAAAGATGTCTTTTTCATCATAGGGGAATGGAATGCAAAAGTATAAAGTCAAAAGATATCTGGAATAGCAGGCAAGTTTGGCCTTGGCATACAAAATGAAGCAGGGCAAAAGCTAACAGAATTTTGCCAAGAGAACGCACTGGTCGTAGCAAACACCCTCTTCCAACAACACAAGAGGTGACTCTACACATGTACATCACCAAATGGTCAATACTTAAATTAGGTTGACTGTATTTGCAGCTGAAGTTGGAGAAGCTCTGTACAGTCAGAAAAATCAAAACCAGGAGATGATTGTGGCTCAGATCATGACCTCCTTATTGCAAAATTCAGACTTAAATTGAACAAGGTAGGGAAAACCACTAGTCCATTCAAGTATGACCTAAGTCAAACCCCTTACAATTATACAATGGAAGTGACAAATATGTTTAAGGGATTAGATTTGATAGACAGAGTGCCTAAAGAACTATGGACGGAGGTTTGTAGTATTCTATAGGAGGCAGTGATCAAAACCATGTCCAAGAAAAAGAAATGCAAAACGGCAAAATGAGTGTCTGAGGAGGCCTTACAAATAGCTGAGAAAAGAAGAAAAGCAAAAGGCAAAGGAGAAAACGAAAGATATATTCATCTGAAAATGCAGAGTTCCAAAGAGTAACAAGGAGAGGTAAGAAAGCCTTCCAAAGTTATTTCAAGTTAAAACTTTTGGTAGGTATATAGTGTAGTTGATACGGTTTTTTTTCATTGCATCAAGTCATGTCACATTTTCCTCTTATTTGTGATGCTGTTTGATGACTTGGTTCAGGTTATATATTTCAAATCCTTCTGTTAATAGACTGTCTTCTCTTTGAAATTAATCAGTCATCTATGCAGGGCAACTTGGAGATCATGATTTTCTAATTCCTTGACAATATTTCACCCATGTTCTATCATCCATTGTCACACGGAATCACTTATTACATTGGTAGTTGAGAAATGTCAATTATATAATTTTTTCATTTCTTTTATGTTTGGCAGTTTGTTTTATTCCATAAGAAAGAGTTTTACCTCCTTTGGCCCAAATTTTATTTTTTGAATAATGCTATGAACTCAGAGAATCAAATTAAATACTTATTTAAAGAGAGTATCTACTTAAAGAAGAATGAGTTCTAATAAATGAAGAAAGAAATTGAATATAAATAATATTTAATTTAATGACTGTTCATAATTTTTAGGATTTAAATTCTACCCATGTCTTCCAGTTTTTATTCTATTATTTTTTTACACATTTTCCCTCAGAAGAGAAGTTTAATGCATCTTTATTGCTGTGCATCCTTTGTGACAGAATGAGTAAATATTTTATTTTCAGAGACTTTTTGAGACATCTTTCAGATTAGCATCATAACCCTATTAAAGTAATTAAATAATGATTAAAAATATCCCTTCTATACTAAAGATACACAGAGATGCCTGTCCAGAAACCAACACCAATTATCTGTATAAATGGGCAAGTTACTAAATCTCTTTAAGACCTTGGTCTCTAACTTATAAAGAGGGAAATACTATCTATTTCAAGAGGTTGTGTTGTAGACCAAATGATCTGATAAACAGAAAACAGTTACACAAGGAAAGTGGACAATAAATGTACGTAAAAATGAGGTGATTCTTGTAAAGCATTTAGCACACTAACACATGATGAGCAACCCATAGATGTTTAGCTACAATTGTTATTATTCTAAGAATCGCTGTCTGTGTTTCTGTTTTGGTTAACGGGCCTGGGATGATCAAGGAGTCTTACTGATTCTACCTCTGTAAAATCTCTCCAATCGACACTCCTCCATCCTAATGCCACTATCTTAGTTTAATTCTTTTCATGTTTAACTCAGAGAATATCAGTAGCCTTTTAATTTGTTTGTAGTTGTTCTTACTCCTCTTCCGTATTTTCTACTCACCCTTAAGAGCTTTTTTAAAATGCAGATTCAGTCATTTCAAAACTTTCTTCAAAATGTATAATTGCTTCACATAGTTTCCAAGTTATTTTTTAGCACCCTATTCAAAATCCTTTTAACTTGACTTACATATCTGTTTACCCATTGCTCACTTCCCGGTTGGCTCAGTGGGTAAAGCCTCTGCCTGCCATGTGGGAGACACGGGTGCAATCCCTGGGTCGGAAAGTTCCCCTGTAGAAGGAAATGGCAACGCACTCTAGTACTCTTGCCTGGAAAATTCCTTGGACAGAGCAGCCTGGTAAACTGCAATCCACGTGATTGCAAAGAATCACACACAACTGAGCAATTTCACTGCTATACTGAATAATTTGAGGTATCCTAAATACTTTACTTCTCCTTCTGATTTTCATATATTGCAATTTTCTACCTAGATAGCCATCTCTTTTTGAAGACTTTTCTAATCTTCTTCCACTCTCCTCTCTTCCTCCTTCTTCACAAGTGCATAGCCATACTGGTCAGGCAGGCATTCAGTGTACATCAGCTTTGCTGTATGCACCTCATGGGATTATAGGTTACTACAGAGTAATGGCTTTTCCTTATGTTCTTCACAACTAGCACCCTACCTAAAGAATCAGACATATAATGATTGTTTAGTTAACTTGTTTTTATATAGCAGGGCATAAAGATTACATATCATACCCAGTATTCAGTTGTGCCAACAAGTAATTTTGGTGATGATAATTATGATGATAATAGAGATTCTGTTCCTAGATAAACAAAGAATTTTGGCTCTTAAAAGGGAAATGACAACCTTAAAGGTCCAAGGAGACAAAAACTGCTATGAAATATCCTTGTTAAAGATGTCATGCATGCCTGCAAAATGTCTTCAGTTGTGTACAACTCTTTTTGGCCCAGTGGACTGTAGCCCACCAGGTTCCTCTGTCCATCCGATTCTCCCAGCAAGAATACTGGAGTGGATTGCCATGCCCTCCCCCAGGGTAATTTCCTGACCCAGAGATGTTACCCATGTCTCTCATGTCTCCTGTATTGGCAGGCAGGTTCTTTACCACTGAGCCAGCAGGGAAGCTCTTTGAGATGTCAGATAGAGTCTCAAATCATATCATTGAATTATAAAGTTTATATGGGGAAGTGTTCACAATATTAAGTAAGAGTAGTATGCAGAGTAGTATTTACAATATCATTTTTAGGAGAGACTGGAAAAATATACATAATGTTGCTAACATGGATCATCTGTGACCAGTAGGGAATATAGGCTATATTTGGTTTTCTTTGAATTAGTCTATGTTTTTTATGTTTTCTTCCTTGATCATATGTTACTTTGCATGGATGTATGTACAATATGTATGTATGTGTCTGTATATGCATCTATTGGGGGCTTCCCAGGTGGCTCAGTGGGTAAAGAATCCACCTGTAATATGGAAGACACAGGAGATGTGGGTTCAGTCCCTGGGTCAGGAAGATTCCCTGGGGGAGGGCATGGCAACCCACTCCAGTATTCTTGCCTGGAGAATTCCATGGACAGAGAAGCCTGGTGGGCTACAGTCCGTGGGGACACAGCTGAAGCCACAGAACATGCACACATACATTTATCAATCTATCTCACCTCTCTGTGTGTAATTTTACAAAGGAACCTGGGAGCTGCAAATAACAAAATTAACTCATCCTTACCTTGATTTTTTACTCTTAGCATTTGCATTCCAAATACTTTTTTTTTAATTGCTGTTTGATATTATGGGGTACCATTCTAGTTAATAAGTGGGCTCCTCTGGTAGCTCAATTGGTAAAGAATCTCCTTGCAATGCAGGGGACCCCGGTTTGATTCCTGGGTCAGGAAGATACTCTGGAAAAGGGAAAGCTACCCTCTCCAGTCCTAGAGAATTCCATGGACTGTATAGTCCATGGGGTTGCAAAGAGTTGAGCACGACTGAGCAACTTTCACTTTTTTCTTTATTTTCAATAATATTTTAGTATTAAAGAATTCCCCGAATTTGACTCCTAGTTGCTCAGCTAAGATCTTACAAGCCACGTGGCAAAGCCAAAAAAGTAAAATAAATTATCTAAACCAATTTAGTAAATGAACCACTGTTAAGTATATATGGAAAATAAACTTTTGAGGATTTAAAAAGCTATGGTCTTTAACTTTTATGATTTCTTTCTGATTACTAGATGACACAGAGAAGTAGATTATTTAAGCACACTGTATGTATCTCTTCCTTTCTCTGTCTCTCTCTCTCTCACACACACACACACACATATATATATGTAATATATATTACATACATATACATGATATGTACACATATATTTTAGTCTTATCGATTACTAGCGCGTGAGCTGTAGCTGTTACTAAGAAGGTATTATATACTTGCAGTCATTTGTATTATTCTATGGCATTGAATATGACTTATAGAATAAGTTACAAATGGTTAGTATCATTTCTAGTAGATTTTATTTATTAATTCCCCAAAAGTAAATGTGTCTTTTTGTGTGAGGAAGAAATTTTTATGTAATTGCAATTTAATTACAAAAAATGAAACCAAATTAATTATAAACTTAAGTGCTAAAAGGAAGTAAATACACAGTAACAATCACCTTCAATAAAGTTGAATCTTGCCATGTTCTGTATACTACTGCTACTGCTACTGCTGCTAAGTCGCTTCAGTCGTGTCCGACTCTGTGCGACCCCATAGATGGGGGCCCACTGTCTCTGGGATTCTCCAAGCAAGAATACTGGAGTGGGTTACCATTTCCTTCTCCAGTGCATGAAAGTGAAAAGCAAAAGTGAAGCCGCTCAGTTGTGTCCGACTCTTAGCGACCCCATGGACTGCAGCCCACCAGGCTCCTCCACTCATGTGATTTTCTAGGCAAGAGTACTATGTAACTGATTTTTGATTGTCTGATATGGCATATTCAAATCTCTGGGTTTCTTAGTTTGAATGAAACTACAGTTTTTTTTAATTTTCATGCTATTCACTATGTCTGTTTTAAAGACTCCACATTAATTTTCATATTAGACTACAGACAATATTTTAGGGTGATAAATCTTCTGGGAATCATATGACAAGAGTATAATTTGTAAGAGTGTTTTAAAGATGTATGTAAACTTTGCCTCTAGATCTGCATAGTCATAATTTTGGCTAGATCAACCTTTTCTACTCAGATGTTTAGAAATAAGATATCATGTCAGAATCCCAATCTTAGAAGCTTCTGCAGCACCAGGAAGCTTATTAGTAGATGGAAAAGGATGCCCACAACTTTTGTATTCCTGCTACAAAAACTGTTGCCTAGCTCAAAACTTGCATCAGGAACAATTCTGCCTCTGCTGACAGCATCCTACCAAATTATCTCGCTATCATTAGTTGAAAAAACAAACCAGACAAACAAAGCAAAAAACTGTACTGAAAATCTATTCTGTACATTGTAGGTAAACTTTCTGTTTTCATCAAAATATAAATATTTAAATAACCAGCAATAATAAAAGTTAGAAATGGTAAATTGTATGTAAATTCTAATTAAGGGTGGAAAGAAATTTCAACTAGAGAAAAAAAATTAAGGCTTTTAGGAGATGGTATATATATTGAAAGTGTTAGCCACTTAGTTGTATCCAGCTTTTTGCTACCTGGTAGACTGTAGCCTGCAGTGTTCTCAGCCCATGGAATTCTCTAGGGAAAAATACTGGAATGGGTTGCCATTTCCTTCTCCAGGGGATCTTCCTGACCTAGGGATCGAACCCAGGTCTCCTGCATTGCAGGCAGATTCTTTACCATGTCAGCCACCAGGGAACAGACAAATGTGAAACCATATAAAGACACTGCCAGGCCTGGTGAGAATGATGAATAAAGATGGTGTATGTATGAAGTTACAGGTCATATTTGTTAAGTGTGGAAAGGAATATAGTAGAAAGTTAGGAAAATAGAAGATAAGTTGTATTGGGTCTTGAGGGGCTTTCTATATTGTAGTAAGGAAATTGTACTTTTGTAGTTATGAAGAAACTATCACAAATTTGTTAAGGAGGGTATATAATCAAAAGTTGTGCGGTAGTGATAACTTGAAGGGAGGTTGAAGACTGGATTAGGGATAAGAGAAACTGAAAGTAACACCTATTTGAGTGACTACAAAAAAAATCTCTGAAGGAAGACCGTGTTACTGAGAATGGGAAGGGAGAGGTGTGTTGGGAAACATAAGAGACAAAACTAATGCTCAGAAAAACAGCAAGCTGTTAAGGGTGACATATGACTTTAGAGTTTTGAGCTTATCTTTTATTACTGTCCTGTTTAAGCCCACTTAGCTTCAGTCTAACTTTATTTGTCAATATATCCTAAATGTAGTCCTTAATTTTTGGTTTCAATGTTTTCTGTCATGCTTGTTTCAGATTCCTGACACTCTTTTTCCTCCATTCTATATAAAACATGGTGGCTTCCCTGGTGGCTCAGAGGTTAAAGCGTCTGCCTCCAATGCGGGAGGCCCGGGTTCGATCCCTGGGCCGGGAAGATCCCCTGGAGAAGGAAATGGCAACCCACTCCAGTATTCTTGTGATCCCCTGGAGAAGGAAATGGCAACCCACTCCAGTATTCTTGCTTGGAGAATCTCATGGACTGAGGAGCCTGGTGGGCTGCAGTCCATGGGGTCACAAAGAGTCGGACACGACTGAGTGACTTTACTTACTTACTTACTATATAAAACATGCATATATTGTATGCTGTTCAAAAACTCAAGTTTAACTACCCCAGCAGCCCTCTGTGATTTTCATGGTCTAAACAAATCTCTTGCCTCCTGAAGTCCCAGGATATTTTATTTCTGTATTTTTATAAAAAATATATTAAAAGATAACACATTTCACTGGTAAAGAGCAAGAGCTTTGAAGTCAAATTCTTACTCTACTACTTCACTAGTCTTGACGTTGTGCAAATTACTTAATCTACATAATGTTTCCTCATCATAAATTATGAGTTCATGGTCAAATCCATGGAATCCAAGTGATATCTGATATTATTATTAATAATAAATTGTATGGTGTATATACATTACTGAATGACATACCAGGAACAAAATAAGTATTTGGTAAATTTAGTTTGGACAAGCTCAATACGGTCAGCAAAAACAAGACTGGGAGCTGACTGTGGCTCAGATCATGAACACCTTATTGCCAAATTCAGACTGAAATTGAAGAAAGTGGAGAAAACCACTAGAACATTCAGGTATAACCTAAAACAAATCCCTTATGACTATACAGTGGAAGTGAGAAACAGATTTAAGGGACTAGATCTGATAGAGTGCCTGATGAACTATGGACAGAGGTTTGTGACATTGTATAGGAGGCAAGGATCAAGAACCTCCCCAAGAAAAAGAAATGCAAAAAAGCAAAATGGCTGTCTCAGGAGGACTTACAAATAGCTAAGAAAAGAAAGAAGCAAAAAGCAAAGGAGAAAAGGAAAGATATACCCATTTGAATGCAGAGTTCCAAAGAATAGCAACGAGTGATAAGAAAGCCTTCCTCAGCTATCAGTGCAAAGAAATAGAGGAAAACAACAGAATGGGAAAGACTAGAGATCTCTTCAAGAAAATCAGAGATACCAAGGGAACATTTCATGCAAAGATGAACTCAAGAAAGGAGAGAAATTGTATGGACCTAACAGAAGCAGATATTAAGAAGAGGTGGCAAGAGTACACAGAAGAACTATACAGAAAAGATCTTCATAACTCATATAATCACAATGGTGGGATCACTCACCTAGAGCCAGACATCCTGGAATGTGAAGTCAAGTGGGCCTTAGGAAGCATCACTACGAACAAAGCTAGTGGCGGTGATGGAATTCCAGTTGAGCTATTTCAAATCCTGAAAGATGATGCTGTGAAAGTGCTGCACTCAATATGCCAGCAAATTTGGAAAACTCAGCAGTGGCCACAGGACTGGAAACGGTCAGTTTTCAATCCAATCCCAAGAAAGGCAATGCCAAAGAATGCTCAAACTACCACACAGTTGCACTCATCTCACACACTAGCAAAGTAATGCTCAAAATTCTCCAAGCCAGGCTTCAGCAATACGTGAACCATGAACTTCCAGATGTTCAAGCTGGGTTTAGAAAAGGCAGACGAACCAGCAATCAAGTTACCAATATCTGCTGGATCATCAAAAAGCAAGAGAGTTCCAGAAAAACATCTATTTCTGCTTTATTGACTATGCCAAAGCCTTTGTGTGGATCACAATAAACTGTGGAAAATTCTGAGAGAGATGGGAATACCAGACCACCTGACCTGCCTCTTGAGAAACCTGTATGCAGGTCAGGAAGCAACAATTAGAACTGGACATGGAACAGCAGACTGGTTCCAAATAGGAAAAGGAGTATGTCAAGGCTGTATATTATCACCCTGCTTATTTAACTTATATACAGAGTACATCATGAGAAATGCTGGGCTAGAGGAAGCAGAAGCTGGAATCAAGATTGCCAAGAGAAATATCAATATCATCAGATATGTAGATGATACCACCCTTATGGCAGAAAGTGAAGAACTAAAGAGCCTCTTGATGAAAGTGAAAGAGGAGAGTGAAAAAGTTGGCTTAAAGCTCAACTTTCAGAAAACAAAGATCATGGCATCTGGTCCCATCACTTCATGGCAAATAGATGGGGAAACTGTGGAAACAGTGGATGGTTTTATTTTTCTGGGCTCCAAAATCACTGCAGATGGTGATTGCAGCCATGAAATTAAAAGACACTTACTCCTTGGAAGGAAAGTTATGACTAACTTAGACAGCATATTCAAAAGCAGAGACATTACTTTGTCAACAAAAATCTGTCTAGTCAAGGCTATGGTTTTTCTAGTGGTTATGTATGGATGTGAGAGTTGGACTATAAAGAAAACTGAGCACTGAAGAATTGATGCTTTTGAACTGTGGTGTTGGAGAAGACTGTTGAGAGTCCCTTGGACTGCAAGCAGATCCAGCCCGTCCATCCTAAAGGACATCGTCCTGGGTGTTCATTGGAAGGAATTATGTTGAAGCTGAAACTCCAATACTTTGGGAACCTGATGCGAAGAGCTGACTCATTTGAAAAGACCTTGATGGTGGGAAAGATTGAAGGCAGGAGGAGAAGGGAACAACAGAGGATGAGATGGTTGGATGGCATCACTGACTTAATGGACATGTTTTTGGGTGGACTCTGGGAGTTAGTGATGGACAGGAAGGCCTGGCGTGCTGTGGTTCATGGGATCGCAAAGAGTCATACACGACTGAGCAACTGAACAGAACTGAAATTTGGTTTAGTTATAGATGATGTGTGAATTGATGAGAACTGCTTAAACGCTTTAAAGCAGTGTGGAATAAGGGTCTCCCATCAAATGTTGGGCCAATCAGATTGAAGACTGTTAATGTGAGGCTCTTAAAATCCTATAAAGACTTTGATTAACTGCAGTGGACAAAGAAGCAAAGGATAATTTCCAATACCCAGTTTTGTTAAAATCTCATCCTTGATCAAGACTTAGCTACTGAATAACAGCAACAACATCCTTGTTCAGGTCAGAAAACCTGGCAATATGGGCTTCTCCTTTAAAATGAATGTGGCTGTAGATGGTAGCTGCATACAGTGTTAGCGATACCCCATACACGTAACTTGAATAAGCTAAGACTTTGTCAGAGATATTTGTGAAAATGGTAGCAGTTGTAGCAAAAAGTAGAAAGACAAGTTAGATTAAATCAAGCTGGCAGAGTTTCTTAGGATGAATCATATAGGGGTAAGTAGCATCTCAGTCTATCATCTCGATAGTGGTGAGGGCAAAAACCAAATTCAAGTGAGCCAAGAAATGAATGGTCAAGTGAGAAAATGGTGCTTGTCATGAAGAAAAGAAAACCAAGACAAAGTAAACTTGTTAGCAGAATGGATAAAAGTTTATCTATTTAGTTATTTGGATGGTCTACATAAAAGGAATTCTTATTCTCTGTTGGAGAGTTAATGATGGTAGACAAAAGCTTTAAGGAGTTGGTATTAAAGATTTTTTTTATCCAAAGTTTCCTAAAATTATTTGATAGAATGTGCAAAGTTGACTTTAAATCCTTTTTATGTAGTAATACTTCTTAGTAATATTTGGAGCAGTGTTTCCAAATGCAGTAGAAGATTATCTATAGTCCTTGAAGGAGAAGGGCAGAGAATGAAGAAAGGAAGGAGATTCAAAGCTGAGATCAAAGTGGGGAATTTCCGAGTTTGTGACTGGGAAATGAAAAACATTCGATTGATGATGATAACTTAAGCATGACTGTGCTTGTTGACAGAAGGAGAGATTCTATAAGTTTATCTCTCCAAAAGATGGAGCAGAATTGGAAACAGAAGATCACAGGGTATAAGAATAAAAGGACAGAGGGGAGGGTGCGGTGTGGTGTGGTGGGGGTCCGGGTGTGGAAGGGATGCAGAACTCTGTCTTGGAATTCCAGAATGTAATTATCTTTTCTCCTGACTTATTAGTTCATTGGTTCTAATGACCTTTGATATAAAGTTTCTAAGCCTTTTAATTTGTGATTTAACTTGTAATTAATTTGCTAATGTTTGTTAACAAGTTGTTAGAATTACTAAATACATGTGTTAATAATCACAGTACCAAAGGAAGCTGCTTTGTTTGCCCTATAAATCAAACTGAAAGGTCCTACCTTTTAAGGGCATATTTTTCAATAAAAAGGATTTTCTAAAATAGAAATCTTTAGTTTGTTTCAGAGAAAACGGGAAAACTTATGATCTTTTAAAGACATATTACATCTGATCTTACTGTATTCACCACCACTTCTGTTCAGTTCTTGATTTGTGAAAATGAGATATGTATCACTTACCTATCTAATAACTTAATGTAATAATTTACTTTTATTACTTATTTTCCTTTTCACTGAAAATTTATCAGCTTAGAATTTTCTCAGTTTGTAATTGTGTTCAAGGACAGTTGTGCATGAAGCACTGTAAGGAGATGAATTTGTAAATAAAAAATATGATCCTTTGAAATGTATATAGTCATGAGTAAAACACTAAATATCCAGAAAAAAAATGGCTATATGATTTTTTTGCTGAAAAGGATTTCATTATATTTAAGAGAATGTTCTGAAAAATGTTCAGGAGGCAATGCTTAATGTTAACTGAAGCACATGAAAATCAAATGGAAACAAGGCAGTCACCTTCTGCAGAGCTTTCAATAGTTACAGTGAAAAATTAAGGACCACCTGCCATGTTGAATTTTATAAGTATGAATGATGCAGCAGCATTTGCCAATACATTCATGAGTAAGCGAGAAAAGAGGGGTTTTATATAGTAACACAAACCTTCAAATGGAGTTAATAAAAGACAGGGTGTTTCTTTACTGGGTGGAAAGTTATCTGCTATATAGAAAAAGGCCTACTGAATGAAACATTTGTCCTCACATTCCTTTTAATCTGCTGTGAGGTTCTGCCTGTTACCTCACTTGGAATAATGTGCCAATTTTGTAAGGATAAAGAGAATTTTATCCTTTTTTCGTTCCTTTAGCTTCTTGATGCAGCATTTCCTTGAATTTCACAGTACCTGCCTGTTTTTAGCAGCTCTAATTTCAGACTATCACTTTCCTGGGCTAAAGTGTAAAAACTGATATTCTCATCCCCTTGATGGAGAATATTCAAGAAATGCAATCCCAGTGAGAATGTTGCTTACTAATGGATATTTCTTTCTCCAGGCATCTTAAAAAATTCTGTTTCTGTTTCAACTCTTTAATACTCCCAGTTCTCTGCAGAGCTGGATTAAAATGTCTGGTATCTGTGGAAGAATGCTTTTGTAGTAGCAATTGCTTTTGTATTATATATTGTAAGTGGTTATTGTTCACAGCTCACACCTTAATGGTTTGAGTTAAAGGTTTTTCTATTTTTTTGGCTCCTACCAAAATATTTGCTTTATCCTGTGACAGTTTGGAAATGAAGTGTGAGGTATGCAAAGGTATAATAGGGTTTGATTAGTTTGGCATTGAAGCTTGGCTTTTCAAAGTTAATTGGGTATTGTTCCTATAGATTGAAAAGATTTAAGTGGAAATATTATAGATTTGTAAAATGTTATGGAGATTGAAATCTGTTTGGTAACTATGGCAAGGTATTCAAGTTCTTAGCACTAAAAAAGATACTTTAGTGTGCAGGAATGTTAAACAGCAACAAAAGCTTTTACAGTTTCCAATTCAGTTTTAAGAAAGTTGTTACTGTGAAATATATTGATTCTAACTTAACGTCTAGAAATATTGGTATAATTTCCAAACTTTCCAGATTTCAGAACCTTGATGTATGTCTAGGTTATTTAGTTATTTTATTTGTATGTGAAAGTGAATTTTACTGAGGAGCTCATCACTGTAATTTTAGGAACTCTTAGAAAATCCATTTTCCTTTGTTGTTATCTCATTCTAGTGATTAAGGTGACACTCATTCTGTTGTTATTATTAATAGCTCCTTTTTCACTCTTGAAAAGGCCCTGGTTTGGAGGATAAATTATATAGTCACCTTCCATATAAAGTGTTTAGCTTCATCCTTTTCACACATTTTATGTGTTTCTAAAATAATCACATTTAAAAATATATTTTTATATTTTTTAGCTTTTGAAAACATAAAGTTCTTAGTGCCTACTATATCCAAAATAAAATGTATGTATGTGTAACTGGTAGTTGTATTCACTAAGAAAAGTAATTATAATGCCCTAACATTAAGTTATTAAATTATGACTCAAGTCTTCATATTTCATGATATAAACTGACTAATTATAGTTTTTGGAGTCAAATTTAGAGCTGAAAATGTGGAACATCTTATAGGATTACTTGTGAAATGCAATTAAATGGAAAGAAAAATTGTTTTGGAGAAAGAGGCAGTTCAAGTTTTTTTTTTTTTTTTTTTACTTTTCTGTAATCAGTGTGTGTTTGGAGTGAACTTGCATGAGGGTAAATTTGATTTTTGTAATTCATTAAATATTTATGTTCTGATCATGCTACCTAACCCATGTGAAACATAAGTTTACTCTGGATAATGATAATAGATCTCTTCTTCCCATATTATTTATATTAATATAAATGTTCATTATGATTTTATTCATCTTGTTATGTTCAATATAATAAGAGTTTTTGCTCTTATTTTCATTTATGTGTATAATGGTTAATGAATATACATATACACAAATTAAATTATTAGAAAATACTTAACAGTAGTCATATGCCAGAATGAGTAGTATATACAAAACAGCACAGAACTTTGACAGAAATTTAGATCCAGGAAAAACATTCTACTAGAAACAGAACTGGATTCAGAAACTGATGGCTGTGTTCTAAGCCCACTTTTACTCTTTGGTAATATTATAAATTAGGATGCTCCTATGTTGCTTAATCTCTCTGAACTTTCACTTGCATCTCGTGTCCTATGAAGGAGATTTGCTTGCCTACTTATATGATGTCGTGAGGAACCTCTTACTTATTCTAAATCAAACTGCATTTTAAATTTCCAATATTTTAATATCAACTCCGCTGGCATGAGCTAGGTAATTGGAAAGTGTAAATGTAGAGCCTGGGGAATATCTGGCAAAAAAAAAAAAAGCAAACTCACACATCCTCTTCCAGGCCATCTTTTGCCTGTGTTACTGCCACAGCCGTTTCTCTGTTCTCTTTTTCTGTACCCTCTAAATCCATTGTAGCCAGGGTGATCTTTCTAAGTGCAGGCCTTAGCAGAACACTCTTCTTAAAATCCTTCAATGGCTTTCCATTCCTCTTAGAATAAAATAATAATTATTATTAACTCCTGCTCCTGCTTCTTTTTTCCAGTTTCATCACTTGCTTCCACTTGTATTCTACATTTCAGCCTTTTGACATTCTGTCATTGCCTCAAACATACCATCATCCTTTTCCTTTCTGCTCTTTCTTTCTTTTGAATAATTTCTTTCCACTCTTCTCTGAATTTTTCTTCCTTATTCTGCAGGTTTCAGTTATAACATAAGCGCTGTCATTTATCTTTGTTCTTACAGCAATACTCTTTCTGAACACATCATGCTTTATGATAATTGCTTGTTTAATTATTGGTCTTCTGCTGGACGAGAGCTTTGTGAGGGGAGGGATTGTCTGTCTTTCTTCCCACAATGCCTACAGTTCTTTACATTAAGTGTATATAGAAGAGTGAAAACATTTGTTAAATGAATTAATAAATGAATGGCTGTTATAGGAAGATAGTGCAGTAAGCAAGATGAACTGTGATAAACATTTGACACAGGCTTGCTGTGTTCAGAGTGTCAGAAGAATATGGACAGGAATTAACTCGATATGAGAAGTAGTAGAAACTGCCAAGCTTCCTGCTGTTGATGGAATGACAAGTTCAGGGTTTGTTTTGTTCTGTTTTTCCCTTTTGAATTTTAGGTTTGGGTAGGCTTTATAAGTAAAGACATTACTATGTAGCTGGAAATTTGAAATAGGGGGCACCCTGTGAGCAGAGAGGTAGTGGCAATAACAATAGTTCTGTCAACTTCAATCCATATGGCACTTTTTTTTTTAGTTTTCTAAATTTTTTTACAGAAATTTCAAATGAGGTTAATTTCTAAGTAAATCATCTAGAACTTTAGCTGGAGAACTTTGAAGAAAAATTAAATTTATGAAAGATAAACCAGATAAACCTAACTTTTGTAACACAATTGTTTTCTTTTTGTATAAATATGAAAAAAATCTAGCCATGGTCCTTTTTTATTTTGTCTATTTAGGACTAAGCTTCATTAATAAGGAGATGCCTAGGATGCCTGGAAAATCCCATGGATGGAGGAGCCTGGTATGATGCAGCCCATGGGGTCACTGAGAGTTGGACACAACTCAGTGACTTCACTTTCACTTTTCACTTTCATGCATTGGAGAAGGAAATGGCAACCCACTCCAGTGTTCTTGCCTGGAGAATCCCAGGGACGGGGGAGCCTGGTGGGCTGCCGTCTATGGGGTCGCACAGAGTCGGACACAACTGAAGTGACTTAGCAGCAGCAGCAACAAGACTTAGAGTGAAACTGACAGATAGCTGTTTGTCCTAAAGCAAGGTTTCTCAACAGCAACATTATTTAAGTTTCATGCCAGATTATCTTTTGTTTTGGAAAGTCCTGTAGGAGTTTAGGAGCATCTCTGCTGTTTGTTTACTATGTGCTGGTAACAGCACCACCCCTTTATAGTTATCTTAATAAAAACATACCTGCACACATTGAAAAATGTTCCCCAGGATCATAATCACCCCCACTTGAGAAATATTTCACTGGAGAATTAAAAATTATTTCCCTATGCCATAGATAGGAAAACCTTGTAATATATTGGAGTCTTGTAATTCCCTGGTAAATTATTTCTAGATATTTATTTGGTGATTATTAGCAAAATGCAAAGGACCAATGTAACTAGTCCCAAATATTGCTAGTAATGTCGAGCAGTGAGGACTGTGGCTACTTATCTCAGAAAGCAAAGACACCAAAGGAGTAGAATAAGAATGGGAATGTGAGAAGGGGAAGGAAACTAATTTACATTTTGAGGATCTTCCTCAAAGGTGGAAGGAGAGAATGTATGTCTGCCTGAGTCTTTGACTTGGGGCCCACAGGCAAGCATTCGGTTACAAGGGTGTATGTACACTTATGTAAATTAGTCTTTGTTTGTTCAAAGGCATGGGTATGGAAGACAGTGAATATTTATCTTATAATGGAAGGACATGATTTTTCCAGAAATCAGCCACATATGTTCCTATAGGTGGGAGAAGCATCTCCAGCCTTCTGTTCTCATACATCATTGATCAGTTGTGTTTTCTCAAAGATATCATGTCAGTTGTTTGGCTGCAGACTACTGATATTGTGTCATTATGTGAAAATGAAACCACAGTTTGTCACTTGATTACTGCTCGTGACAGTAACGCATGCTTCTGCACTGTGTGCTCTCTCTTTCTCTTTGCTCTTGTTATGTTCAGACTTGTTAATTAGGAGAAGGCTGCACCTCTTTCTGTCCAACTTGCCCTATATCCATAGATCGCGAATCTCTTACAGTGAAAGTTCTATTAAGCATACTGACTAAGAAATAAAGCAACAGAAGTTCTAAAATACTGTTCTTTTGTTTTTTATGTTTGTTTTGTTTTGGAGTCATGATGGAAGAAAATGCAGCTTTCATTTTTCTTTGTTGTCTTTAAAAAAACATTGGCAGGCTTGGAAGATGTAGATGGAAAGCTGTTTGATATCAAATTGTATATGGATGCTGACATCCCTGTTAAAGGTAGCAAATAAAAAGCTTAAACTGACCTGAAAAAATATGTTGTATGATTATAGAAATCTGTTCTTTTTTCATGACTACCCCCCTTTTTTCTCAATGGATATTTCATCTATAATATTTTCCTATAATATATCAGAACGTTTCTTGACTTCAAATCTCATTTTTTATCAGACTGTCTTATGTTATTTTATTTTATTACATGGAAGATTATACAGATTGAAATGTGTGTTTGGTATATTTCCTTTCATTGTCAATATAGAGCAGAGTTCTGTCTCCACCTAAATAGCATATTAAACCAAGTAAGTTTATCCAGATCAAAAGAGCAGAAAGGGAAATACATTAATTTTCAGATTAAGATCTTTTTTAGAATAAGTTATTTTAAAGAATCTGATATACATTGTTTCTTTAGTTGTTGAAACTATTAAAGAAATTGCTAAGTTGAAACTTTTACACATTAAGCTACGGGATTTATAAAATGATGCATTTAAACAGATTGTTTGCAAAAATGTTGGAGAATATTCCAAAAGGTTTTGTGTGTTTAGTGGAAGCAAGATTATCTTAATTTTAAAAAGATAATTATCTTCACTATGTTAACATAATGATAATTAAATTAACTGATGTTTGCAGAGTATCGACTATGTGTTAAATACTGTCATAAGTTCTTTAATTTAACTAACACAGCAATCATATTAGGAATTTTTTTTTTAAATTATTTCTAGGCACATTTTGGTTCAGTGGTCTAGTGGTAGCTCTGGCATTTGAACCTAGGGTTTGAATTCAAGATGCTTGGCTCCATAGCATGCATTTTAAAGGCTATCTTCTACTGTTCTAAAAACTTTTCCTTAGCTATCAGTACATATCCACATATACAAATATTTTCTATTTTGGCAATAAAATTGCAACCTATATAAATAACCTAAAACTGCAACATATCTTGGGTGGTAATAAAAACTTGCTTAGTATTTCATGACACTAGGAAGGAAAGCTTCAAAGGACTAAATTCCTGTGAAATATAAAGGAAATGAAGTTAACATTGTTACATTTACTTGGAAGAATTTGATAACCATCTTGTAAGATTGTGGTGACAGTATAATGTACATAAAATGAATTAGATGTATAGATAGATGAGAAAAATAGATAGGTAAATGGACAGATAGAGATAGATATAAAGACGGAGATCTTGATTCTGTAAGTGCTTAATTATAGGAAGGAAAAAAGAGAAGAGGGACTTAGTTGCCTAAGTGTTAGTTGCTCGGTCGTGTCTGACTGTTTGTGACCCTGTGGTCTGTAGCCCACCAGGCTCCTCTGTCCATGGTATTTCCCAAGCAAGAATACTGGAGTGTGTTGCTGTTTTCTTCTCTAGTGGTTCTTTCCAACCCAGAGATTGAACTCGGGTCTCCAGTATTGCAGGCAGATTCTTTACTGCCTGAGCCACCAGGGAAGCCCAGTAACGAGAGGTCAAATATGGTATCACTAAGCAGGTGTGGTTTGAAAATTTAGCAAATGTATTTGTAATGAATGTCCTTTCAGAAGTTCAGCACCACATATCTTACTCCATGATATAACTATCTCTAAATTTGAGCATGAATCTTAAAAAAGAAAGTAATGTTCTATTTTAATACTTTTGTGAGACTTCATGTGCCTTCTTTCTAAGGAATCCAATAGTCTACCATCTTATTATTTCTTCTGACATTTGATACAGTTTTCTTTACTTATAATTATGCTGTTTCTCTTTAGAAGTTAATAGTGGGAGTACTAACAAAACACAGAAGTGTATTGTAAAGGATTTATTCCTTCATATGTTAGTCTAATATGTAAAATGAAATTCGGAGTAATTTTTTTAACCTTTCACAAATCCACATGCCCCAGTATATTAATCCATTAATAAATGGTGTGCTTATGCTAAACTCGTGATCCTTCAGAAAGGACTGCACCAAAGAACAGGGAGAGTAACAGATATAGCTTAAAACTTTGTGGTTCTAGAGAAATGACTTTGGAGACATAGGTGAATCCTGAGAGCTAAGCATAACTCTAATTTTGATACTGTCATTCAAGCCCACTAATTAAACTATCTCTATAAAATATTACTGTGGAATAATATGCAGTGATAAACAGTTGAGAAATCAGTGTTATACCAAATTCATAAGAGACAATTGATAAGAGAAGAATTTCATTTTGGGAAAATCCTAGAACTTTACTGACACTGTGGGCTAGAATATCCTTCAACATCTGTAGCTTGAAAAACTTTACCTTTTATTAAAAGACTACTAAGTTACACTACAAAATAACCTTTTTCAAAAATAGCAAAAGGATTATTCCTTACCGGGTTTGGACTCTCTCCTTTTGTAACTGTTGACATTTGGCAAGGATCACCTTTGATCCAGTTATGTCATATTGTTTTTATTTAGTCACTAAAGCATGTCTGACTCTTTTGTGACATGGGCTGTAGCCTGCCAGGCTCCTCTGTCCATGGGATTTCCTGGGTAAGAATACTGGAGTTGGTTGCCATTTTCTTCACCATGGGATCTTCCAGGGATGGAACCCCTGTTCCTGCATTGGCAAGTGGATTCCTTATCACTGAGACACCAGGGAAGTCCCCTAATCATGTCATAGGTTGTATGTTAATTACAGTGACAGGAAATAGAAGCAGAACAAAATTTGTAGCCATCATTTTCCCATTGGCATACATCTACTCACAAAGGTGTTTAAGTCATAACTTTGCTGCTGCTGCTTCTGTTGCTTAGTCACTTCAGTTGTGTCTGACTCTTTGTGATCCCATGGACTGTATTCCGCCAGGCTCCTCTGGTCATGGGGATTCTCCAGGCAAGAATACTGGAGTGGGTTGCCATGCCTTTCTCTGGGGATATTCCCAACCCAGGGATCGAACCCATGTCTTCCTCATTGCAGGCTAATTCTTAACCACCTGCAATTAAACTCATACCTTTAATTATCCCTAAATACATAGGACTGAATCAGTCACACCTTAGCTTTTAGATATTTTGTTTAATTTAAACATACATACAACTACTATTCTTCTCAGCCTTTTGTTAAACACTTACTCAAAAGATAATTCAGCTTAAATATTGAAAACTATTCTAGAAATATTGTCTGACCTAGTCCACCTCGTTTCCATCTCTGACAGTTAATTTTCACAGTCTATCACCTCATTTTATTTTGTATGTTCTTTACCATTTGACTTGGATATAATCTTTGAATTGATTTTTTTCCTTCCTTGTTATCTGAATTAAGATTAGTATAGATTGATATCTCCACACCTATATGTAGGTTTTGAGATGATTTGATACTAATTATTTAAGAAGATGTAATGTATTATTAGCTCTCAGTACATAATATTATATACAAGCTTCCCAGGTGACACAGTGGTGAAGAATCCATCTGCCAGTGCAGGAAATGCAAGAGATGTGGGTTCGATTCCCAGATTGGGAAGATCCCCTGGAGTAGGATGGCATCCCGCTCCAGTATTCTTGCCTGACGAGTCCCATGGACAGAGGAGTTTGGTGAACTGCTGTCCATGGGGTCTAAGGACTTGGACACCCTGAGCACACGCATGCATATAACATAGTGCCATTAGGATAGCAATAGAATCAATCATTATATTCTTTTTTATTCTTTTCTTTGTAAGAACTTTCCAAAAATATTTCATTTACAATACTGTCCTTTTCTATGAGAAAACAGTATTTCACTTCTAAAATTCTCAGTTATTTCAGGTTGACATGTGTAAGCATATAAATGTTGTTTGATTCTTTGTAGTATTGATGTTACATTCCCTGAAATCACTTTAATGTTAAGGTATTTATGTTTTAATCCAGTTTTTCTGTTAGGATTAAGTTTAGACTTGAAAAAAGTGAGATATTATATGTATGTGTAAATAGGCTTTAACCCTTAGTTTTATCATGCTGCGCTTCTCATAGGTCATAAGCAAAATAATTAATCTGAGATTTATGAAATTAAATGGAATACAGAAATGTATAGAAGGTTAGGTGAATGTATATATGTGTTTACACTCATAATAAAGCAAAAAATGCAATATCCCATTGTATTTAAATTAGCTTTTTGTTTACTCTACAGTAATTGTTTTTTTAAATTTAAAAGAGCCAGTTGGAAATAAATTGAAATCATTTTTCATAATGTAAGGCATCAGTGGTATTTCTGTGTTTTCCAATAGAAATGTTAATTACAAGAATTTATTTTCAAGATGGCCTGTCTAATTCAAAGTTACTTGCAGAAGTGAAAGCATTTGTGTATTCTTTAGAACATGGCAATTCTAGATTATCTAAAACTAGAATATTCTTGGTTTTGAGTTTGAATAGATCATATATTTAAAGAAAAGTGTTATTCTTTAAGAATATGAAGGGGACTATTATTCTTTAGAGTTTGGTTTTGGAAAATTGCCCTATATTGAAAGTTTTGTCATGATTTATAATTTAGTACTTAGTATTTCTCTTCCATGGACTTTCCCTCTCCCATATTCAAAGAAAATGCTTTTGATTATATTCTTATAAAATATATTACATCTTGGACTTCCTTGGTGGTACAGTGTGATAAGAATTCCTGCTGATGCAGGGTACTTGGGTTCAATCCCTGGTCCAGGAAGATTCCACATGCCGTGGGTAACTAAGCCAGTGTGCCACAACTCCTGAAACCTGAACTTTTTAGGGCCTGTGAGCCACAACTAGTGAACCTGCCTGCTGCAACTACTAAAGCTGTGCACCTAGAGCCTTTGCTCCACCACAAGATAAGCCACCATGATAAGTATGTGCATTGCAGTGAAGAGTAGCTCCTGCTCACCGCAACTAGAGAAAGCCTGCAAGCAGCAGTGAAGACCCAGAGCCACCAAAAATAAATAAATATGTTATACCTAATTCATGCATTTACACATATTACTATATTAAGGATGCTCGTAGAATCATTTTAGAAATCATCTCCTGCATTAATCTAAACATGTGCAAGTGTTTCCCCATACAGTATAATAGGGAACTTAGAGTGTAAGTCCATGAAATGTCTCCTTTAACTGATATAGTCAAGACTGTACAACATTCTACTAAGAATGTATCATGTCATTTCCAGTGGTCTGATTACTATGAAAATTTTACTAACTGGTGTCAGTGAATTAACCTTTGGTAAGTGGGATGACTATTACCAGATGCGTACTGCTGTGGGATGAATAAAGATTCTTTCAATAAATGTAGGTTAACCTCCTGCTATGTACTAGGTAATGTGCTATGGTTTTGGGATCCATGGATAATATAATCTCTGTCCTTGAGATGCTTACAGTGGGCTGGAGGAGACACACAGAAAGAAATAATTATGGCAGTGTTAATACCACAATTGTGACCAGTTTGTACTGCCTCCTACATAGCTTTAGGAGGTCAGGAAATATGGAGGAAGTAAAGCTCTTATTTATTCATAAAGGATGATTTACTTATTCTTCAAAAAGGAACTGAAGTAGTTAGAATGTATTTTTACATATCTAACACAGTTTTTTCTAAAGACTTTATTAAGAAACATAGTAGTATCAACATTATCTTTTTGCAAAATACTGTGGATGCAAAGTAGGACACTAGAAGACTACATTAGATTATTTGCTTGGTGTGGATATAAAAATCAGCAACTAACTAGTTTTCTATTATTAAGAAGTTGTAAGGGGATCCAGTTAGAGAATTTTTACTGTTTGTTTCTCTCTAACCATTCTGTTTATCTGACAATTCTGTGTGTCTCATATATATGTATATGACAAGACGGAGTGACTTCACTTTCACTTTTCACTTTCATACATTGGAGAAGGAAGTGGCAACCCACTCCAGTGTTCTTGCCTGGAGAATCCCAGGGACGGGGGAGCCTGGTGGACTGCCGTCTATGGGGTCGCACAGAGTTGGACACAACTGAAGCGATTTAGCAGCAGCAGCAGCAGCATGTGTCTATTTGCTTTGTGTGTGTGTGTATAGCTAGCTCCTGTTTTGAGAAAAGGATTGAGCTCAACATTATTTGTTGTAAAGATTTATTTGCCTATTATTTTCTTTTATTTCTGAGAATTAAGGATTGACTGAATCTCCTCATTGTCCTGATGCATCTTTTTAAAATGTCCTGCTTCAGGGTTAACTGATTCTTTATGATCTTCAGAAAAATTTTCCACTGACATAATAGAAATGATTATTTATTTCCCCACATGTTTAAATTGCCTTAAACTGCTTTAGGGTAATTTGTTTCACAAGACTTAGTATTGATCCACATTTTATAACTGACTAAATAAGAAAAAAAAGAGTCTCCATGAAATAGCTAGAAAGATTCCCTTAACTGATGATTTTGTTTTAATCATTATTGAAATTATTGCAGAAAACTGATGGTTAAAATCCCATATCTTAGGCTGCTTGAAATGGAAGGTATGTTCTTTATTTTAAGAAATCAAGATGAAATTAATTCTTTTCATTTTGTCTATGGATCTTGCAAACTTTTTCTACATATTTATAGTTTTAAATAGATTGTAGGAGAAAGATCAATTATTGATGAATTGCTCACAAAATAATCTAATTTTAATTCTTGGAATTTAACTAAAAATATTCATTTTGTTACATATAATGAATCACAAATATTTGTATGTATATACATATTTCTTGTCCACCTGAAGTTTTTTAATGTGAAATAACCTGTCCTTACAGAGTATTCTTATATTCCCAGATCGCTATTAGCCTCATTGAAAAAAAAGCCGATAACTGCCACAAATAGCTCTCCAGTTTAAATATAATTGGTCAATAATATGTACTTACACACATTTCCTGCATGTCTACATACACTGAGTAGTTTTTTCCCTTCACATTGATGAAATGCTACAGCTCTGGCAGGAAAGGTCACTTTTAAGTCTGTGTTCAGCATGGAAATAGAAGATAATTAAGTACATTGTCAAAGATAAAAATTAAGGTACAATATTTATAATTTACATAGGTAATTTTCAATGAAAAATCAGAAATGTAATTAGCTTAAACACATAATTAACATAATTATTCATGCCATTTGATGCTAGTTCAAAAGGAATATAGTATTGAGAGATCATCATATTTATCTTTTAGCATATATAACTTTTGTCCATTACCTGACACAATGCAAAGAGTAGGCAAACAATAATTATTTTGTTAGAGAATAAATGCATACTAGGGCTATATTTGCCTAACAATTAATTCGTGTTTCTTATTTGCATATACATCTGGTCATGGGAAAGTAGTTCAGTGTTTATCAGTGGTAGAAACCAGAGTGGGATCAAAACTTCACATGAAATACAGTCTATCTTTGGGGAAAAAAAAAAAAAAACACATGGAAATTGACATTGTGAAATAACTATAATAGTTTACCATTTATTGAGTGCTTATTCTCTACTAGGCATTATGCTAAGTTCTTCACATGAATCATGAACTTTAATTCACAACAATCTTTGGAAGTAGTCTTATTAAATTTCTTTGTTTTAGATATGGAAAATCTAAGTTCAGAGAACTTAAGCAAATTGAAAAAGGTCACACAGCTAGTACATGCTAGAAGGAAGTCAGATTCATAATTTATATAAAGAACAAGTACTATTGCTTTTTCAAGACTGTTGGAATGAGACTTATATGATGAAATTAACAATGCCTATCTTTCAGAATATTAACTTTATATTTTTTTAATATGATTGTGTTAAAACAGGGCTTCCCAGGTGACACTAGTGATAAAGTACCTGCCTGCCAATGCAGGAGACTTAAGAAATGCTGCTTTGATCCCTGGATCAGGAAGATCCCTTGGAGGAGGGCATGGCAACCCACTCCAGTATTCTTGTCTGGGGAATCCCATGAACAGAGGTGCATGGCAGGTTATGGTCCATAACGTCAGAAGGAGTTGGACATGACTGAAGTGACTTATCTTGCCTTCGTGTGTTGAAACAAAAATATTGATCTTTCAAAAGAGGAATTCTTGCTTATATACTTTACATTATGTTTCACATATAGAACTTGCATTACCTGACTTTTCTTGCTATTTTCAAAACTGTGAAGAATAATTTAGCATAAAAGGAATGGATAATAAAACAAATTATAAAAAGTATGATATCATAATAACTATAAGATAAATATTTGAAGGTAAGCTTTACAGTGGCATAAGTGCTAGAGTAAATTGTATCCCCTGTCTGAATCTTCTGAACACCAATTGCTGTTTGAGAACTTATTGCAGCCTCTTGTTCTTAATGACATGCCCTCAAGGAAATCTTTTAGTAGAATACAGTAATAACTGTGTCATAAATAGGCTATATTTTTTTTTTAGTTACTACAAATTCCATGGACTGAGGAGCCTGGTGGGCTACAGTCCACGGGGTCGCAAAGAGTCGGACACGACTGAGCGACTTCACCTCACCTTCACCTTACCTCACAAATAACTAATATAATGTTTGGGTAGCTGGCCTCCCCTAATTTAAGTGTTTTTCATCCATGGGAATTCCATAATTACACCATTTTGCTTTAGATGTGAATTAAGGTTAGGATTATTTTAGTTCACTTCCAGTGGGGTTACTAAATCCTTAGACTTCACAATTAATTTGTGTTTTTTATCTGTATGTGGATCTCTCAGTGGACCTTTGAGGACAATACTGAGTGAAATCCAGAAGGGTCTGATTTCATTTTGAATCTTTCTTTTTATGGGAGTTGACTATTAAGTAATTTACATAATTAAAAATTCCACTGCTGGATCCTTACCTGCAGGAACCAAAATGAATGTGCATGTCTCTGGGAACACACACAGGGTCTGGCAGCAATGGCACAGGGAGAGCTGGAGGTGAATGGCTGAGCAGAGAAATCCTTGACACAGTGCCTGCCGCTGCCTGTCTGGGATGCATGCAGAGGCATGACAGCCCTTCTAGAACCTTTCACTCTCTTGCTGAGGCACCCCTGAAAGACTAAGTGGGTGTGAGTTAGCACTTGTGGTTTTGGGGTGGTGATGGTGGTAAAAATATATGTGTTTTTACAGATAGCATTTCAGTGGAAACACTTGCACTAGCATTTAACAGCTAGATAACCAATTAGTGTGTTGTTAAAACAACCTTTCGAAAATTGGAAAAAAAAAAACAAAAAACTATGGTCTATAGCTGTTAATAATTAAGAACAAGGAAACGAGGACATTGAAGCTGAGAATGTGAAATGGCTTTGTATAAATTGCATGCCATTAAATGGTGGAAGTGGATTTGAACACAGTTCTTTAAGTTAAAATGCATTTCTCTTTTGAGAATAGGGAATAAGAAAAAAACATTTTTAATATTCTAACTTGACTTTTTTTTCTCTTTTTAAAAATCATTTTGGTAATGAGGTCAGAATTAGGGTGAGATTCTGGTGTAGTAGAGAGTATTTTAATACAAGACTTCAGCAAAATTCCTAGCATATTTCAAACTGAAAATTTAATAAAGAAAAAAGCTATTTACATAGTGTTTAATTTTATTTCTCTTTACAGTCTAAATCTTAAAAATAAAATCTTTAAGTGGTTTTTATTTTGTTTCCTTTTTACTATATTGAATCAATAAAACATTAATTACTCAAATAACACAAATAAATAACATATATTTATATTTTTCCCAAATTAGTTTTTATTTTTAGTTTGAAAAAATCCTAAAATTATTTTCAGCACTTGAGCACCTAATATCAAACTTTATTTTTCTACATCATTTCTTTTCTAAATTCTTACAAGTTAGTTGTGCGGTGATATGATTGGTGATTCACAGACTGTAATATACTTGTTACATCATGTTGCTTTTATACTCCCTGCCCACTGTTCATTCTCAATGTGAAAAATCATAGCATGTCAATGACAGGAGGTCTGGCTTTCAGACAGACTTTTGTAATTATTCCCACTGAGGCACTGTCAATAGGATTAAAATACAAATTCTGGATCTGTCCATCCCGGATGAGGTCAGCACTTTGAGCAGTGGGAGTACTATTTCTGCAAGCTGTGCACTCCTCTTTGCATGAGAAGCATAGACATGAATATGACACAAATATTTGAAAGCTCCTATGGAAACAGGCTAGCTTTTCCTAAATTAAATGTCCATCTGCAGTAAATAAAATAACAGCATTCATTAGAATCCCTATTACGTATGTAGACTCTACAATAATATTAAGGCCCAGAAAGTTTCAATTACAGAACAATCCACTTATAGTTCATAATTAATAAACTTTTTGCAGCTGTATAACTGTGGCCGGAAACATCTGCAAAGCCTCATATTTTACACACAGACACATACATATAATTCCTTCAGAAAAAGTTTAATTGTGCTTAAAATCATAGGTCTGGAAACACAGTAAGAACTGAGGAAGCTGAGTCTAGTTGTATTCAGCTAGCTCTTGGGAGAAGGAGATGGGAAGTAAAAAGGAAATCAGCCCTTGTCTGGCACAGCGAATGTGGGTAAAAAATAAGAATGTTTAAATTCTATTCATATATTCACTCAAAACTAACTTTGTATATAATCCCCCTACATATAACTTCATATTATAGGTATCGAAGTTATAAAATTATTCAGATAAAATTGCTAGTCTTCAGATAAAAGGTAAATTTTTATAAAACCCTAAAGTTAGCAAATGGGTAAAATATATTGATTATATATTTTCCATTTTTTTGAATTTTTTACTTAATTTTTTACACTTAAATATAGCTGTATAAAAATAGATGAATACAGAACATATGTGTTAGAAAAGCAAACTAACATATTTTTGACAGATAAAATTTGGTATTTTTTCTTAATTTTGGCTTACTTAAATGTTCAGTTTAAAATTGTATTATCAATGGATTTTATTATGCAAAACAACTTTACTAGATAAAATGTACATCCCACACAACTCACCTGTTGCAGTTAACAGTTTAAATATTTTGTTAGTATAGTTATGGGTGTGCTTAGTCACTCAGCATGTCCAACTCTTTGCGACCCCTTGTAGCCCACCAGGCTCCTCTGTCCATTGTATTCTCCAGGCAAGTATACTGGAGTGGGTTGCCATGTCTTCCTCCAGGGGATCTTCCCAACCCAGGGATTGAACCCAGGTCTCCCACATTGTAGGTGGATTCTTTACCTTCTGACCACCAGGGAAGTCCTAGTATAATTAAAGGGTTGTGCAACCATACTACAAATCAATTTTTGAACATTTTCATTGTCCTAGAAAGAAACCCTGCGCCCATTAACAGTCACTTTCTATTCCTCTTAATGTCCCAGCTTTTAGCAACCACTAATCTACTTTTTGTCTCTATAGACTTGCCTATTCTGGATACTTCATGTAAACAGAATTATATAGTATATGGTCTTTTGTGACTGGGATTCCCAGGTGGCTCAGCAGTAAAGAATCCACTTGACAGTCCTGGAGATGCAGGAAATGCGAGTTCAATCCCTGTGTCAGGAAGATCCACTGGAGGAGGAAACGACAACCACTCTAGTATTCTTGCCTGGAAAATTCCATGGACAGAGGATCTTAGCCGGTTGCAGTCCATGGAGTCACAAAGAGTCAGACAGGACTGAACACACACACATTG
Organism: Aepyceros melampus; assembly: GCA_006408695.1. Lineage (NCBI taxonomy): Eukaryota > Metazoa > Chordata > Mammalia > Artiodactyla > Bovidae > Aepyceros > Aepyceros melampus. Next base: position 419,094 of record SJXQ01007784.1, read on the forward strand.
CTGCTGTTACTGGACCTGTGTGACTGAATTCTTCCACATGGCATAATGTTTTCAAAGTTCAGTCATACCAGAATGTATCAAAATTTAACTTTTGATTGCTGAATAGTATTCCATTGTGCGTATTCATTTATTAGTTGATGAACATTTGGATTGTTTCCACATTTTGGGCTATGATGAATAATTCTGCTATAAACATTTAATCATATTCAAGTTTTGGTGTCAGTAAATGTTTTCATTTCTCTTGGGTACATACCTAGGAGTGGAGTTGTTGGGTAACATGATAACTATGTTTAAACTGTTGAGGACTTGCCAGTTTTCTTCAAAGTGGCTGTACCGTTTTAGATTCCCAATAGCAGTATATAAGAGTTCTAATTCCTCCATATCCTTACTAGACTTCTTTTAACTGTCTTATTGATTGTCTTCCTACTGGGTATAAGTGGTTTATCAGTATAGTTTTGATTTCCTGTTCCCTGATGACTAATAATCTTGAGCATCATTTTGTGTGTTTATTGGCCGCTTATATATGTTCCATAGAGAAATATATGTTCAGATTTTTTGCCTAATTTTTGATTGGCTTATTAATGAATGTCAAGTTTTAATTATTTTAACATTTCAACTATTATACTCTCAATAATATCTAATCTTATTTCCCTCATCAATTTTATGGTGGGAATATCTTATTAACATACATTCTTTCCAGACTTTGATAGTCTGAGAAAAGACATAGAACCTCCAGGAAGATGATTCTAAGCACCTGGAAAGTTTTTATAATATAGAAATATCTAAGCCTTAATAATGATTCAGTTATTTTTAATAATGCCAAGACTAGTTTCTTTTCAAAGCACACCTCATGCTCAGTCATAGAAGACAGCCTACTAAGGCATAGACTTTCAGTGCCTTAAGGTTTAGGATAGGGTCAGCTATGTCTGAAATTAAAGGTGGAGTTTAAGATTTCCAAAAAATGTGCCCATTAAGGTCAAGGGAATCATTCTTGGCTGTAGAAATCTAAAAGTATGTGGATTTTCTAGAATAACCATTTTGTGAGAGAATGTCCTTAGAAGTATAATCTTTTAGGATATCCCCCAAACTTATGCTTGTAGGTCATGCACCAGGGCAAGTCTGAGTATCTGCACCCTGGATCAGAAGAAAAAAAAGTATTCCACTTCACCTGATTCTACCTAAAGAGTGGAAATTTGTCTGTGGTTTTTACAGTGATCTTTAGGATGGTTCATTGAGAACAAACAGTTGTTTACACCAGTGCCCTGATTGTTGCACAAACTGCCTCATGTAAGTGTATATTCAAGGGCCTGGCGCCCCATTGCTTAAATAGTTGCAATCCACTGACGACAACTATATAGTGTGCTGTTGTTAGGAGAGTTTAAGAATCAGAATACAGTCTTTCATATAAACTCTCTTATATCTTTGTGTTCAGAATTTTATTGCTCTTAAGTAATTTACTTATAAAGTTTGTGTGTTTTTTTAAGAATTTAAATCCCAAATATTATTTGAACCTATTGTGTTATATAAGGTGATATTCTCATTTTAAAATAATTGAAGTTAAGTATAATGTTACAGTTACTTCATTACTGGAGACAATAAAGCAGATCTTGAAATATAGTATATTCTGTAATGTAATTTAGATATATATATATTGCAGTAGATAATCTTGTTACTGTCTAGTAAACAGAAGTTTCATGTACTTCTTAGATTTTCTTTGGTGGTTTTCCATTTAAACAACTGGCTAAGCAAAAACTTGCTTAGTGTACGAAATCTGACAAGATTATGGTTCTTACTTAACTCTAGGATTAATGAATTTATGTTATTTAATTCACTAAGACCCATTCATTACTGGTTGGGAGAAAACAGTCCAAAGAATCAGTCCCAGGCAGGTCTTTGTGGTAACATGGAAAAATACTGTTACTAAAATAATTGGTGAAGTATTACTTTTAAAAAAGTAATTTAATATTGAAAACAAATTTTATACATATTTCTAGTCTTCATCAATACAGTGAAACATTACCTTAAAACAATTTTCAATTAAAAAAGCAAAATTATTGAAAGGCAGGAAATTAAAATGGTATGTTTTTTACTGTAAATAATTTTATGATAGTACATGCACTATATTAATTAGTCTGGTTTGAGTTCAATGCTGTTGAACAAATTGAGAATTGAAGCAAAATAAGAAAAATAAGCAAAATAAGAAAAAAACTGTAAAACCACTGTATCACAATTCCTAGAAAGTTATTCTTATATACTTCACCATTATGTATGAAGGGAATTTATCTTTGATTGAGGTTTCAGAAGGCATTTACCATGAAAAACTTTCTTACTTGTACCTTTTTGGAAAACAAGCTGCATTTATAAGAAAGGAGAAATTGCCTTTATTTCTATGTAGGCTTTTGGGAGCAGTTGGAGAGCTCATTTAAGTCTTCCTTAAGTGGTTAAATCTCAGGTATATCACTTCACCCCAGTTTCTCTTCCTGAGTATTTTACTCAAGCTATTTCATCTAGATATCTTATCTAAAATTTTACTTTTATGAGCATCTGTTACTTCTTTCCGAAACTTTTTACCACCCAATTGCTCAAACTACTATCCTAAAAGATACAGCTTATGTCTTCTTGTGTTCTTGGCTTTCCTCTTCATACTGCAGCTCCCAAGATTTATACTTATTTTTAATAAATTTAAATTAATGGCTTCCTTAGAGGGTGAGTGAAAGCCATCTTGTTACAACTTATTATTTTCAATATTAACTGAACTGAAACAGATTAGTACTTCAAAAAAAAATATTAAGACATTTATGACCACATTTTTCTGGGATTGCTTCTCTCATTATCTATTTAATGATGGCCATGCATGTACTCCATCATTTTGCAGGCATCCTCAGTGCCAAAATTCATAGTGCAAATGAAAAGATCTATTTAATACACCTCTTCTGTAAGGTGTGCTAGCTAGGATATTATTTCACCATTTTCTAAATTAAAGTAATAGCTTTAAATAGTCAAAGGGTATTCTAAAAGATAGTAGGTACCCACTGAAAATTCATTTAGGGGATGCTAAAGCTTCAAGACACATTGTATAGATGCCAGACTTTGGCTCATTCAGCAGTCAACGCTGAAGCAATAGCATATGGTTAAGTATCAGCAGTCCTGTGTTTTAAATCCAGTTTTAACCTAGACAATGGAATTATTTGAGGAACTCATGTTAACTTTGCTTCAAATCTGTTTTCCCATCTGCTAAAATGGTAACAGAATTTAATGTACTTTGAAAGTTGAGTGATAAGGGTTTTAAATTTCTCTACATTAGGTACCATAGGTATTCTACAAATCATGGAAGTAGAGCAAGAAATGAGTCCTCCTTATTTGTAAGAAAAGTGGGAGTAAGCCTTTAGTTAGAAGCCTTTATTTGCAACAGGAGGATGAGAACTGCAAGAGATTCCACTAGGTAGTTTGCTGCCTACCAGTTCTGGAAGTATTACCTGGTTGTTGTTTTTCAGTTGCTAAGTCAAGTCTGACTCTTTGTGACCCCATGGACTGCAGCCTGCCAGCCTTCCCTGTCCTTCACTATCTCCTAGTGTTTGCTCAGATTCACGACCCTTAAGTTGGTGATGCCATCTAACGATCTTATCCTCTGCTGCCCTCTTTTCTTTTTGCCTTCAATCTTTCCAAGCATCAGGGTCTTTTCCATGAGTCAGCTCTTTGCATCAGGTGGCCAAAGTATTGGAACTTCAGCTTCAGTCCTTCCAATGAATATTCAGGATTGGTTTTGTTTAGGATTGACTGGTTTGATCTTGGGTTTCCCTGGTGGCTCAGACAGTAAAGAATATGCCTATAATGCAGGAAACCTGGTTCTATCCCTGGGTTGGGAAGATCCTCTGGAGAAAGGAATAGCTACCCACTCCAGTATACTTGCCTGGAGAATTCCATGGACAGAGGAGCCTAGTGGGCTATAGCAGTGGAGTTGCAAAGGGTCAGACATGACTTAGTGATTGAACAACAACAACAAGGTAGGGCTTCCAGAATTGATAGGTACCAGGCTACCTAGTAGAATCTTGTTTGATCTTACCTGCATGCTAAGTGACATCAGTTGTGTCCAACTCTGTGTGACCCTATAGGCTCCTCTGTCCATAGGATTCTCCAGGCAAGAATACTGGAGTGGGTTGCCATTTCCTTGACCAGGGGATTTTCCTGACCAGGGACTCTCAAGTCTCCCGCGTTGGCAGGCAGGTTCTTTACTGCTAGCACGACCTGGGAATAGAAACAAAATTTAAAAAGAAAAAAAGCTTACCCAGTAGATATTAAATGTTGATCTTACCTGGACTTGTTCCCTAAGTTCCTATCCCTGTAAAAAGTAAATAAATACACATAATATCATCAAAGACTATCAGCATACACCTCTTCTCTCTGTCTTTATTTTTTTTTTTTTTAATTCTCTGGGACTTTGTGTTATCAAGCTGCAGGTTGTGAATAAAGCATTGAGGTCTCTATATTATGGATGTTCTATCTGATCACTGAATTACGATAATACATGGAGCAAGATATAGTACATACTTAGAGGAAATTCCAACCTGAGAAATCCATGCTAAATCCTTTATCCTACCAGTTAACCATTCTTTTATGTGGCAAGGTCATATCTTTAGAAACATTTTAAAGTGTTTTTTGATATTATTTCATAATGGATCTCACTGTTCTGTGTCTTAGATTTGTAGAATTGCTACAAGAACGTGTGAAGATGCATTCACCTACTGGCCTAATAGGTTTGCCAGTGTTTCCCTCTGGGAATTGAAGAGGCCAACTAAAGGCAGACTGGCTTCTGAGAGCAAAAGTGTATTTACATAGAGATGATGGTAGTTCTGTTCACAAATCTTTATCTATCACAATATAATCTATCTTTAAGTTTTTAAGTTATCTAAAATACCTATCTTGTTCATATAAAACAGCCTTGTTTTTTCTTTAAGCTTAAAAGATAATTTGGATTTCTTAATTGTATCAAATTATGTATTAAATATTCACCATGTGAGCAAAAGTATAGAATGACTTAACTTTTCTTTTCTAGAGAATAAGATAGGATTTTCTTAATAAGATAGGATTGTTTTTCCCACCCATGAGTGAAAATGTGATTATGCTGCTGAATAATGCCCAAGTTGAGAATATTAAATAAACTTGAATCTAATACATAGAAGTTATAATTGAATTCATGTTAAATATTCAGTAATTTTTCTTTATAGATATGATTTATTAATTTCCATTAAATTTGAAGGTCACTGAAACTTAAAGAGATATTCACTTAATAAATATGGAGGGCAAATTGAATCTCTTTAATATATTCAATATATGGTACCATCAATTAATTTAAAAATGTTGAAATAATGAAAATTGAATTTGCTAAATTGTAATTGAAGATAAATATGTAAAATGTCTGGGGATAGTAGATGCTTCCAGGTTACTTGATTTTATAACATATAGTCTAAGTGAGTAAGGGAAACTCACTGGAAGGTGGTAGATGTCTTGGGTGCCTGTCTATTCATTGCTGAGCTGTATTACTGTGACTATCCTAACTTTTCCCAGTAGAGGAGAAAGAGTCATCACCTGTTTGTAGTTAATGGCTTTCTCCTTATTTCTGATAGAATAGGTTTCTCCTATCCATAGGATTTCAACAGACTGCCTTAGAACTTAAATTGGTTGAAATTATATCTTGAAGTTTTCTGAAAATTGGTAGAGGGAATACATTCGATCATTTTAAGATAAAAATTTTTGCATCATTATTATTTCTAGTCAGGTCATAAAATGATTTTAATATTTTTCACGAAGAACCATATTCACACATATAGACTTAATTTACAGCTATATTAGATTAAGAAAACAGAACTTTGAAGTGTGTTAATGCAAATCAACAAGCAAGTTAATTACTACTGAAATCAAAGTTCCCCTGAATTAACCATGCTGAGATTTTGTCTAAATAAATTATGTTTGCATTTAGTTTTGGGCTCTAGATTTTGGACTGATGCCAACTACAGGTCCAAGTTTGCTGTATCATTTGGATTTTATTATTTTGTTTTAAAATGTAGTATTGTAAAATAGGTTTACTGATATTCACTAAACAGAATTATATAATTATACCATAAAGAGCATGTTCTTCCCTTTTTTTTTCTGTTTAATTAGAGACTTACGGCTTATAGTTAGTGATAGTTGTCAGGAAACATGGCTACAGATATAAAAAGAATATGTTAGAAATTTATTAGAATCCAAGTTTTTATTGAGTCTGATGATAGCACATCATCAGACTCAATAAAAGGGTCTGCTTGTTCTCATGTTTCTCTTTTTACTTTCTTTTGTGTTCTCAGCCTGTGGCCGTGGGTTCTACAAATCTTCCTCTCAAGATCTTCAGTGCTCTCGTTGTCCAACTCACAGTTTTTCTGATAAAGAAGGCTCCTCAAGGTGTGACTGTGAGGACGGGTACTACAGGGCTCCATCTGACCCACCATATGTGGCATGCACAAGTAAGTTCGTAATTGTAAAATAAAGACTTTCAGATCCCTTCCATTTGTTTGTAGAATTGTGACATCATTGAGATAAGCCTGAAATTTCTGAGTACATTCTTAATTATTATTAAATACTTACAAACTTTCCATAAACCAATAAGGCTAAACAATAATATAAAATAGATACACCTTACGTCATCATCAATGTGGTTTTCATGTCTCCCAGATCTTATATTTTAATCATACTTTACACATGTATCCAATAGGAATACAAATAAAATGTAAAAGTTATTTGTGTCTTGCATGGCTTTAAATGTAATTAAAAAGTAATGGTTTCTGAATTAAAATTCCATCACTAAATAGAGCAAATCTCACATCTTGATGCTTCAATGAATCAATGTGTGAGAGACTCAAATCCAAAGCCAATTCCAGACATTACTATAAATCATTCTTGAGCACATTAAGAATGAATAGATGTATTCTCTCTTATATGTTTAAAAGAAAAACTATTTTTAAACAACTGCACAACTGTTTTTTTAGGTGCATTAACTATTCTTTTTAATTGCTCAAAAGAAAAATAGCTAAAGACCATGGCAAAACTACAAAGACAGTCATTATCCTGTTTTCATTTTGACATATTAAATGGAAAATAAACAAAGCCTCTTGCCAAGTGAATTCAGGAAGGCTTTTATAAGGTTTCTCTAGGAAAGGTAATGAAATGTTTATGTGAAAGAAAGCATTTCAACTAGTTTTCTGTGTGGTAATTGAGCCACTAGCTTAATGCCCCACGTGGATCCTTTCATTTGTTTGTTTGTTTGTTGTTGGCCATTTATATTTATTCATTTACTTATTTTTGGTTTCCTAAGGGCCTCCATCTGCACCACAGAACCTCATTTTCAATATCAACCAAACCACAGTGAGCTTGGAATGGAGTCCCCCTGCAGACAATGGGGGAAGAAATGATGTGACCTATAGAATACTGTGTAAGCGGTGCAGCTGGGAGCAGGGCGAATGCGTTCCCTGTGGGAGTAACATTGGCTACATGCCCCAGCAGACTGGATTAGAGGATAACTGTGTCACTGTCATGGACCTGCTGGCCCACGCTAATTATACTTTTGAAGTCGAAGCTGTAAATGGAGTTTCTGACTTAAGTCGATCCCAGAGGCTCTTTGCGGCTGTCAGTGTCACCACAGGTCAAGCAGGTATGTTTTCCTGTTTGTCTTCACTGAGTGAAAAGTAAGTGAGATCTCACGCTTGAATATTTCCTTAACTCAACTGTACAGAACTTGATTATCCAGCTTGTTGAGTATTCACACCTTTAGCTTTTCTTTGTTATTTCTTCTGTTGTCTGTAAATCATTACTAGACTCATTAACATCTCCTGCAGAGATCTGGCAGGAGAAATAAAAGGGGATAAATTGTAAACCAGTTAAAGTTGCTCTAAGAGGAGCAATTCTGTTAAGCTTAAGGGGAGGACAGGGAAAATGGACAAAATAAGATGTGGGGTATTTCTTGCATTTTTTGCCTTTTGGTGTGCTATGTGTTAAGTGCTCGTGATCAAAATTTATATAATTAGGAATAATGAAGAAGTTGGCTTCAGTGTCTCAAGTAGTGACAACCACATAAAATGTGATATTTGTAATAGATGGCAAATCTGCCTTAAAAATTGCATGAAGGAATTTACATTCCTCCCTAGATTTGTGATCATGTCATGTTAATGTCTATAATATTGGAAAAAGTATTTAGGAGATCTCCTGAGAATTAAAAAATTAATGAATTAAGAAATATAATAAATATGAAGGTTGTGAACTGGTAGCTTAGCCTAAAAGCAGTTTTGACTTGTCTTCTTACTGGCATTTAAGATGCCCTACTTGGTCATTCTTTGCTGTGTTTAAATTGGTTTTGGAAAATATAAATTGGGAAGATAGCTTCAGAAATTGAGGACTTTCTAAACCTTCAGAAAAATCTTATGACTGAGGGAAGTTCCAGAAATTGAGGGCTTTTTCAAACTTTTGAAAATTCTTGCTGCAGAAGGATGATGCTATGCACTCAATGTAGCCAAGTGCTATGTCATTGTCATTAATAAAATTAGACCTGTACCAGAGTACTGAGTTGTGTAAGCATCATAATAAGGTTATAACAAGGTATTCTTCATCTTTGGCTAGCTGTCAACAGACATTATTATCACAAATTCCTAGACATAGACTAATCTATTCTTCATATCTATACCAATTTTAATGAAATGTTATCTATTTAAATAATATCTGTACAGTGAAACCTATGCATGTCTTATGCTTTCCATTTTGAACAGATTAGGAGTTCCTATTTTAAAGGCTTCATTTTGATGTTTGTTTAAAAAGCTATTGCAAATCAGATTTCTTAATGTAAAAGCTGACGTGTGGAGGTAAAACAGCATAGAAACTTTAAATCTTCAAAAATTGGACAAAAGAAGTAACTGATTTAACTAATACTTGTATTGACTCATTTTATTTACCATCACTTCATTTACCATTCTTTTAAAATGCTATTGTTGCTAGATATTTTTACTTGTGTTGCTTTATATTGAAATTTGTCATCATAACCCTACAGTAAGTGGTTCTGAAACATTTTGAGTTCTTGTTTGTGACCCTAGAACTATCTTTGGAATCATTAATAAAAACTCTTAGGTCTGCTGAGCCTGCTGATAACAAGTATAAGAAGGGATGTTTTTATTTATTTTTGAATTCAACCTAAAGATACTGAACTGATACCATAAGTAGAGTTCGGCAGATAGACTACTTTGGGGATCGGTTTTCTTGCTCTTTAAATGACTAACTATTATTTAACTTTCAAGTTAACACTTCACAGCCTAAATAGGTCATAGATTTTCCATAAATTCCTGAATCAACTACCTTATAATAGTTAAGTAAAATGGCTTTATCCCTTGTTTACCCTGGTTAAGAGTAAACTAGGTTTGTTTGCTTTGGGGAGTAATTTAAATATATAAAAATTAGATTGCTGTGATTATACAGCTCTGTGAATATACTTAAAAATGTTGAATTGTGTACTTAAAATGCATAAATTTTATGGTATGAAAATTATATCTCAAAAAAGCTATTAACATTTTAAAAGGAATAAATACAATACAGTTAAAAAAAAAAAAAAGCTAGTTTGGACTTTTCTGTTAAAACATTAATTCACAATTGCCTAGTCCCAACTACATACATCTCAAATGCTAAAAAACCCATGAATATATACTTTTAGCTTTTTCTGCTTTCAAAAAGAAGTATATTAATAAGGCAGCAAGCTGTGGTAATTTTTAAAGTTATTATATATTTTTAGCATAAAATACGTTAGCATTATTGTTCAGTTAAATTGATGCCCACCACCCCTCCCCACATCATCAATATTTTTCCTTTTTCTAAGGGGAGAATGATTTGAAACTTTGCCCATATTTATGATCATCCATGGAAACCTACAATGATCCTTAAAATTCTCATTCTACACTAACCAAACTGCATTACCTCCCACCTAGTTTATGCTGCAGTCACTTCAATAATGAATTTAAGGGTCTCTGGTCAGTTATTACCCTCATCAGCAACCCACTGGGACAAAAAGAATCTGCATGTGTTTGGGCAAGATGAAAGAGTGAGAATGGAAAATCATCAGGCAGTGTTTGAAAGATTGTGTGTATACTTTGTAGTTCTTTTTGTATTAAATTTTAAGTCTGAAGCTCAGGACCCTCCATAGCAGCATTTGTGAAAATGGAAGTGCATTGAAGACCCCTTGTCCTTTCCTCAGGATAGTAGTAGGGTTATAGGTCTCTCAGGACCTGTATATTAGCCCCTGTTGCCACTTATGAGGTAATACTTTTGGGTGGACCACAGAGATTCTATGAGAGTAAAATGGAGATAAAATGGTGTGTACGTTCCTGTATTATCCTGTTAATGAGATGTTGGAGAAAATTTTAAACTCTTTATTGTCATAAAAGTGTTATTTCAGTGAGGAGCATAATGACTGCTGATTAATCCTCTTTTTTGCAACAGTTTGTGGACCTGCCAAGGGAAAGCACACTATAATCTTTATCTACTGTTATGTGTCCGAGGCAGGGGATATAATCGAGGCCCAGAATTAGCAATTGTGTGTTATAGCATGGTAGGAGGGAGAAATTAATTTTGTTCAGTCACAGGTTATCTTAAGACAGATTCTTGTTTAAAAAAACAATTAACTTTAAGATGAGACATGTATCAGTTCAGTTCAGGCCACCTCATGCAAAGAGTTGAGACATGTATAGAGAAGCATAATATATGATATTTATATTTAGATATTTTTTGTGTTTGCTTATCAGGAACATATGAACTACACAAGCTGGCTAAAATATTTTTTTGTTGTTGTTTTGTTCAAAAGGATATTGATCTATTAAGGGTGTAGTCACACAGATCAAACTTGTACACTAGAGATGTGTGTGTGTGTGCGTAAGGGGGAAAGCACATGCATTTGATTTATGACGTTATGATCCTCATTCTTCCTTACAGAGGAAGACTCTCTGGAACAGATATGGTCTTGATAATTGCATAAGTGTTCTGAAGAGGTAGCTATTTAATTGCTACTTTTCAGAACATTATTGTCAGTATAAGTCAATTTATGTGTAGCACTGTGTGGGATCCTGAAAACAGGAGAGCAAAGAATGGTCCTGTCCTTATGAGGAGCCATTACTGAAGCCAATGTATATTAAGTTATACAACTAATGAGAGGGTACCTGAATATAATGTGATACATGCTGTAGAACAAGATTGGGAACAAAATATAGAACCTCAAAGAAGGAATGATTTTCTTCTGTGGAAAGAAAAGGGAGTCTTCACAGAAAAGACGCCAATCAATCTACAACTTTAGAATGAATATGATTTTGCCAGAAGGAAAATGGGTAATTCATTTTCTGAGCTCTCAGGAGGACTTGTCCCATGAAAACAGAATAATCACCAATACCTTCCTCCCACAGATCAACTGCATTAACACACCAAAATGGGCTGTAGAAAAGTTAGTAAAAACCGCTCACCCTAAAATTACTGTCTCTGTCTGTAATACCTTGATTCACTGTGAGATCCCTTAGACAATCAGATAATTTTTAGCTTTGTTAGAAAACATAAAATTATAATATGTGGTTTCCCACCAAGAGATGTAAGAGACTTAGCAATTATTCTTCAGGTCAATAATTATGTTATGTTTGTGTCTTTACCATTTAGCACAGTTCTTTCTGTATTACTCATGTTGTGAAGTTAATTCCAACAAGGAAGCTAGTCACATGCAAGAAAAGTTTAGTGATTTTATGAGTGAAAACATTCAGACATGAATGGAAAAGGTATAGGATTTGATATTTGATGACATGATTACTTCACGTTAGATTTTCACCTCTTTAACTTGAATTTTCTCCTAAATAGATGGGATCATGATACTTAACTCCTCATATTATTAGAAAAATTAGCTTTTAGCTTAATACCTCTAACATTTATTAGAATAAAATGAGTGTGTTATTATACTACAACAATTATAATAATTGTGAAGAACTGACTCATTGGAAAAGACCGTGATGCTGGGTAAGACTGAAAGAAGGAGGAGAAGGGAATGACAGAGGATGAGATGGTTGGCTGTCATCACTAGCTCAGTGGACATGAGTTTGAGCAAGCTCTGGGAGTTGGCAATGAACAGGGAAACCTGGCGTGCTGCAGTCCATGGGGTCGCAAAGAGTCAGACACGACTGAGCAACTGAACTGAACTGAACAATAAGAATTACTAGTGAGTGAACACAATATATTTTTTGGTACTTTTTAAATGTAAAAGGTACACAAAAAGAGTGTCAAGTTGAATCACTTAGTCTTTGGACTCATGTAGTCCTCCTAAGTAAAGGAGAGGTCTGAGATAGAAGACCTCGAAGAGCTCATCTTGTGTCAGTAATTAAATGGACAATCATAATAGAGTACAAACTATACATTGCACAGTGCAAGGTTGACTGCTGATTACTGATAGCTGAGTAATATGTGTACAGATACTATCATTTTTAATGAGATCTATTACTTACAATGCTTAATTAAGGATGAAAGCTGTAACCTCTTAAAAGAGGATTAATTTCCCAAATTGGGCTCTCTAGGAAGCAGACAGTGTGATGGAGATTCTTGCAGGAATTGTGTTAGGGCTTGTAATTGGAATCAGCACTATCTGAAGAGAAAGAAGGGAGTGGAACTGAGCAGAAGAGAAGTTGAGCCATGATACAGTCTCATTTGAATCCTCTGCCAACTCCATGGGAATTCTCCACCTGTAAGGGATCGTCAGATTGTCCCAATTTGAAAAGAGAGTAGCAGGCTTTTATACCTCTTTGTCACACAGGCAATGACGACAGTCTCCTCTAGTAAGGTATCATTTTTGAGACAGGAAATTCTAAAAGGGGACTGTTGTTGAGCAGCTGTCTCAGCAGCTAGCAAATTCTTTCTTCATTCCTTCACCAAAGGAAATGGGGGCCATCTCTCATAACATACATTACATAGAACTAAATCATATCAAAGAATACAAGGGGCAAAGTTTAGAGTGTGTTTAGAGAATAAGTGGTATAAACTGGATGAATAGAGCTTTCTGGGAAGAACTAATGGGAAAGTTTATTTTTAAGAAAGAAGACCTTTCTAATTGGAGGAGGGGATAGTGGGAACAGGATGTTTTGAATAGGCAAGTTACATAACTAACCCTGGTTTATATTTTAATTTTTTGTGTATCTTCACAGAACATTTGATATATTCCATATAGCAGTTTTAATTTTTTTTAACACCCTGCTTAACCTTGATTCAGAGAAGGCAATCGCACCCCACTCCAGTACTCTTGCCTGGAAAATCCCATGGACGGAGAAGCCTGGTAGGCTGCAGTCCATGGGGTCGCTAAGAGTCAGACAGGACTGAGCAACTTCACTTTCACTTTTCACTTTCATGCATTGGAGAAGGAAATGGCAACCCACTCTAGTGTTCTTGTCTGGAGAATCCCAGAGACCGCAGAGTCTGGTGGGCTGCCTTCTATGGGGTCGCACAGAGTCGGATACAATTGAAACGACTTAGCAGCAGCAGCAGCAGCAGTACCCTTGATTCCTGTGGAAAGCAGATATGTAGAAAACATTTTTAGAAAGTATGAGAAAGTATCAGCAAAGCTGACATGTCAAGGTAGAGACCCGTAATTTCTCTACAAAGCTATCTCAGAGAATCTCTATCAAAAAAATAACTATTTTCTTTTTCTCGTCTTCAGTTTTGTTGTACATGAATGAATGGTTTTTATGGCACTTATATACATACTGTATCATTAAAATTTGAAGTAAATTTGTAAAGTTAGTAAGTTCAGTTCAGTTCAGTTCAGTCGCTCAGTCATGTCCGACTCTGCAACCCCATGAATCGCAGCACTCCAGGCCTCCCTGTCCATCTTGCCTGGAGAATCCCAGGGGCGGGGGAGCCTGGTGGGCTGCCGTCTATGGGGTCGCACAGAGTCGGACACGACTGAGGTGACTTAGCAGTAGCAGTAGCCAGTATTCTTGCCTGGAGAATTCCATGGACAGAGGAGCCTAGAGGGCTACAGTCTATAGGGTCACAAAGAGTTGGACACATCCGTGCGACTAACACTCTCACTCTATTTCTCACAAATGCAAAGGCAACTAGACCAATGGGACATAAAAATAAAGAAAAGTCCATTTCTTGCAAATCTGAGTTGATGGACTGAGGTTTTTACACACAGCACAAATACCATAAATACGATAGTTCAGTTCAGTCACTCAGTTGTGTCCGACTCTGCAATCCCATGAATCGCAGCACGCCAGGCCTCCCTGTCCATCACCAACGCCCAGAGTTCACTCAGACTCACGACCATCGAGTCTGTGATGCCATCCAGCCATCTCGTCCTCTGTCGTTCCCTTCTCCTCCTGCCCCCAATCCCTCCCAA